>BQNB010065037.1:3530-35086 GCA_026074375.1 Tanacetum coccineum
ATAAGGAACCCACCCTCGCCATTACAACTAGATCTAGAACCACTACGTGCGACCCTCCATACCCCAACCAACCAAACTCTACGCCCATAGTGACTAATGCAACAACTGCTGAAGAGTGGGTACCTACTGAAAAGGAAAACCCAAACACTCCGAACCCAGAAACTCCTTTGTCATCCCCCCTCCACCATCCTTCTAAATCATCCAACATTCCTTTTCCATCTCGACTAAGGAAATAGAAGAAGGACGATGAGCGGGATAAGTTCTTCTCAATATTTAAGCATATAAATATCAATCTTCCATTCTTGGAAGCTTTGAATCAAATGCCAAAAGGAGCTAAGGTTCTCAAAGATCTACTTTCTAACAAAGCAAAATTAGAGAATGTTGTCTCCTCTGTTACCCTTAGTGAAGAATGTTCAGCCGTTATCCAAAAGAACTTACCTAATATGTGCTTAATTACACATATTTTATATCTAATAAAACGAGCCTAAATGACAAAAAACAGACAAAAACTGCCAAATATATGTTTGTTTTACATTTGTATTGTGCAGGAAATGGATATTCAAGAAAAGGACGAAAAACAAAGCCAAAAACGACAAAACTGAGCACGGAATGGAAAAGTGTGAAAAGACAAAGCCAAATCCAAGTCAAAAAGTCAACAGAAAAGTCAAACAGTCAAAGTCAAAGTCAACCCCGACAAAGTCAAAGTCAAAAGAAAGTCAAAGCAAAGAAAAATATAACTTGAGGGACTGTAATTGCCAATTCTCAAAGTTATATTACAAAGGAAACAAAGACAAGGGCTGAATTTGCAATTTAGTTAAAATACAAGTAGAGGGGGCATTCCTGCCAACCCCTCATACTTGTATTACAAAAGGACTAAGTTTGCAATTAGAGATATAAGGTTGAGGGGGCATTTCTGCCAAACCCTCAACCTTGTATTACCATAAGGACGAATTTTGCAAACGAAAGAATATGGTTGAGGGACCATTGTTGCCAACTAACCAAAGTTGTACCATGTACCCTTATAACACCCATTCCTTCCATTTTTAAACCCACCACAAGTCACATGCCCATCTCCCACCTTTTACCCTGCATCCCAATCAAAACCCTATGGTTAAACATTTCCCCCCTCCTCTACTATCACCACCTCCCCATGTATAAGTGCCAAGTTGGCAATCTCACCATTTTCAAAGGGTTTCGACGGCTGTGATGACTAGAAAAAAAGCACAAAGGGAAATCAAGGGCATTAGTGCTTTTGCCTCACAAAGAAAGCACACAAGAGAGAATGAAGTTCATGGGTTTTCGGCTATAAAACCCCCAACTCCATAAAAATGAAGAATTCGGCTATAAAAGGCCTCATTTTGTAGCTCAAGAGAATTATTACTGATGACGTATAGTCCAACCTCGGGTCATGAACCCGACCCACGAATAGTACGGTAATACCCAGGCCCATAATGAATGGGCCATAGCGACATCAATACGGGCTTCCAAGGCCCAAATGGTACTGCCTATGGGGAAGCCCATGACATATGGGCTATCACGACGAGAATTTAGGCCCATGAGGCCCAACTAGCGCACACGTGCGCAGGTATCTAGAACACCCGTTACGGACGAGTCATAATTAGGAGGTGGGCCCGCTAGTTACTAAATAAACGGTGAGGCCTCTCGGATACTAACCTAATTAATGGGACAAAGCCCGTTAGGGTTTGGTGAGTATATAAGGAGCACCTCGGCTCTCATCTAAGGTACGCCTCATAACCCTAACTTTCTACTGAAACCTAAACCGATTACTTACTCTCACGCCGAGATATCGAGGAGAACAATCCCACGTAAGCCTAACGGTGTTTTTGGTTTTCTTAGTGCGCAGAGTCTCATACCTCAAGATTTAATTGAATACAGGAACCGGGGCCTATTAATCCGTATTACACCTAATTCGACCTACTCCAAGGATCGTACCAACTTTTGTATCAACAATTACCTTTATTGTAACTTTTATCTTAGCTTAATTTAGCAAACTTTAGCTTAATTTACAGTCATTTACACTTATAAGTTTCAATTCCAGCTTTGGTAACAATATCAAGTTTTAATGCAATTATTGAGGTTATAATCCAATCTTTCATCCAAAATATAAGTTGTTAATGTATGTTTGAGAAGCTTTCATTAAGCTTATTTATAAGCTGTTTTGATTAATCAACTTAAAAAGTTTATTAGTTAAAGAAAAATCAAGAAAAATCACAAAAAAAAATACCACAGCTTATTTTTAAGGATGATAAGCCGGATATGGATGGGCTTATGGACTCACTAGCTTGTTAAATACAAGCTAGAGCTTTGTTGATTAAGCTCTAATGAGCATTGACACCCTTGTTTAGAGCAAAAGGGGTTTGTAAGTCATTTTCTTTCATTTAAGCTTATTTTCTGCATTTTCTTATTTTTCAGCTTATTTGTGCTTATTGCTTATTGTTATGTGCTTATTAATGCTTATTAATGATGTATGAGTGTTTGTCTTTGAGACCCTTGGCCTAATTTACCCTTAATAAGCCTTAAGAAGCAAATCTGAAAAATAAAGGGGTGTTTGGGATAACCATTAAAATGGTACACAAAACATGTTTGCAAAGGTCAGGTCATTGAGTTACTTTGTTCAAAAATTTTAAGTATTCTACTAAGCGTTTAAAAGTTTTGATAAGCAAAAGTTGTTTTCAAAAGGTTTGTGTGTCCAAGGTGCAAACTGTGGTAATAGCGTTTTTTCAAATAGCTTATTCATAAGCTGTTGATTAAAGGACATTTGGTGTCACTTTAAACTTGTTTTTTTTTGTCTTAGAATGCAGTAGTTAAGGTTGCCTTGTCAAAGTCTTTTTGTTACTTAAGTGTTTGGTCCAAGTCTAACTGCCATATCAATGTCATAAATAGTAATTATGTTGGACTTTGGGGTTTTTAGGATTAGAATCTAGGTTCCTTAACTTTGGACTTTTTGTAAGTTTAATTTTCAAATTTCTGCATTTTTTTTATATTACTGTAACAGTTGCTTATTGCAGCTTATCATAGCTTATTGCTGTTGTTTTCTGCTTATTTTATCTTGTCATGGCCTTATCTTAACCTATTTGTGCTTAGTCGAACCTTAGCTAGTTTAAAAAGTAAAAAAACCATTCTTAAAGGGGTGTTTGGGTTAAGCCCCCAAAATGGGTCATATTGAGTTAAAACTCTTTTGGTCACTTTGGCCAGCTTCAATTACATTTTTAAGTTAGTATAAACGAGTTTTTAGAAGTTTTTCAAGTTTAAAATTTGTTTTTAAGGTTTTTGCAAAACCCCCTTTGAACCCGTGGTGACACAGTGAACTCAAAGGGGCTTAATTGTTTAAGCTTATCAATTTAGCTTTAGAGTCTGTTTTTAGTGCACTTTGGTGTCAAAATAGAATAGCCTAAGTCCCTGTATTGTTTAATGAGTCTTGGTAAAAGACTGACAAGTCTTAGATTTATATTTTCATAAGTTTTAATTAGCCTTTTTTTAGCCTTTAAACCATGTTATTAGCTTGTGAATTTTTGAGCACAAGCTCATTATGAGCTTGTCTCTGTCTGTTTTAGCTTATCTTTGAGCTTTGAGCTTATTTGATGGCTTAAACCAAGGGCTGCAAAGAGCCCTTTGGGTCTGCCACTCAGGGCTCCCCTGGTGCAAAGTGCCAAATTGACAGCTGCTATAAGCTGTCCTAAAGCTTATCATCTACCTTGTTTTTAGCAATTTTAGATAGCTTATAGGGTGTGCTTAAAGCCCCTATAAGCTCAGCCATTGGGTCCCACTTTAAGGGCTTGAAAATAAGCCCTGAAAGTGCCCCAAGGGCCTGTTTGGCCTGCAGCCAAGCTTTGTAGGCTTAATTAGCTTATTGCAGCTTAATGCCCTGTCATTTTAGCTTATTTAGGTTTAGAATAGCTTATTAGGTTAGATTAGGTCTAATGTGCCTTAGTTTGTCCCTTTTAGTGCTTATTCTAGCTTATTTGTTGTTTATTTAAAATTTCTAAGTATAAAGCCATTTTTGGCTTAGGTGCTTATTTAGCTTTTTAGTCTGTTTTTATTTGCTTATTTTAGCTTAATAAATGCTTAATAGACTAGGGTAGATATAGGACTTAGCTTAATTCTCATTTTCATAGCTTATATTAGCTTAACTAAGCCAACAATATAGCTTGTTTTTGCTTTAAGTGAGCTTTAGCATTTTGCCAGCTTTTTGGCTTATTTCTGAGCTTATTATTAAGTTTCAATAAAAAGTTCAAGTTTTAAAAATGCTAATTTATATGTGCTTTAAAACTTTGTAAAAAAAATTTGAAAAAAAAAATAAAAAGGGGAAGGAGGGAAGTCCCAAGGAGCCGAGGCTCGAACTCGGGACCTCACCTCCCTCAACCCTCTTAAACACACACACACTACCAACTGCGCCCTTGGGTCTTTTCTGTTAGACCTTTGGGCGCTTTGGTATTTAAGGGGGTTTTGCCCCATTTGCTTAATAAGCTGTTGGGCTTATTTTGACAGCTTATTTGATAAGCTGGTCAAAACAGCTTATTTTTCTTAGGACCGTCACACTTTCAAGTATTTTTTGTAAATTTTTCAGATTTTTATAAAATCTTTTAGTATTTTTTATAATTTATTTTCTTTAAAAACTTTAAAAAATCATAAAAATTAAAATATTTATCAGAAAAATATAAACTTTTTTTTAAAATTTTTCTTTTTTCATATATTCTGTAGGAAAAATATAAAAGTTTCTGTAGGGTTAATTTTTCAAAATTTCATTTTTTAAAGAACGGGTTTTGTCCCCGTTCTTGTCTTGACTCGTTTTTGGGTCAAACGACCTCCGTTTTTAGTTTAGTTTTTTTAAAACTTCGTTATTTGTCATTTAGAATCTATTTTAGCTTTTAAATTTGTTCTAGGGTTTAAATTGCAAAATTTAGGTTTTTGATCCTCGTTTTTCGTGCCCGTTTAGGTTTTAAGTTTTATAGCTTTCGTTTTTAGGTTTTATTTAATCGTTTTTGCATATTTAACTTGTAGAAATAGAAAACCAATCCTAATTTAGTCATATTCAAACATCGTTTATCAATTCGTCATTCGATTTTCCATTCAAGCCTCGTTGGGACTTAACGACCCGGGAACTCATACTTCCGGTTACATATATATTTTATTTTGTGAATTATTAACCAATCCCTGGTCAAGGGTATTGGGTTGATTGTTTGCTTATATATTATATATATATATATATTATTGACGAATCAATTTTTGGCGCCGCTGCCGGGGAGGCTGAAAACGATTATCGTTACGTTTGACAATTTGTGTTTGAATCTGTGAATATTTTCTTCTATAAAAATATAAAAAGTACAAAAATATTTTTCATTTTCTTTTATTAGTATAATTATCATATAAAAACAAAAGAAAAACCAAAAATATAAAAACATTGTCCATAAAAAAAAGAAATAAAATTCACAAATTGGTAAAAATACCAAAATATAATATTCTCAATTGAGGTATTATCATAATAACTTCCGGTGAACTTGTTGGTTCCCAACTCGAACAAAAGATTTAAAAACTTGCCATTTGTGTCGCTTACGACGTACGACTCACCTTGAAAGGTTAAACAAACTAAAAAGTGGGTATAAGGAGGGTTGTTCCAAGGAACTACGACCCGAAAGGAGAAATAAGCTTCGCGCTATTCCTACTCCTCCGCTCACCTGTGCGTTTATCTTTTTGAGAGCTACCGTGAAGTAAGTAGATTATTTGGTTGAAGTTGTCTTATCTCATTGTCCGTTAAAATCAATTGTGAATAAATCATTGAAAAACCAAAAAAAAAATTAGTGTAAATTTTCTTTTTATATTTCTATTTTGTGCATGCGCACTCGTTCTCAAGCCCGTAAACGTCGACAACAACAAGTCCGACAAACTTCTGTTGAATCACCCAATCTTGAGAAACCAAATAACAATCAAGAAACTTTCAATCCTCCCATAGTTACGATGGACGATAATCGTACTATGGCGCAATTGCTCGAAGCACCCACCGAGGGTTACGAGGATGCGATCGTTGTTCCCGAAATTACCGCGAACAACTTTGAGATCAAGCATGGTCTACTTAATCTTGTTCAAAACAAGCAATTTTTTGGACATGATAAAGAAGACCCACATGCTCACATCCGATATTTCAACAAGATCACTTCTACGATGAAGTTCCCGAACGTCCCGAGTACGTCGGTTAAGCTTATGCTTTTCCCATTTTCCCTCGAGGGAGCCGCCCGGATTTGGCTTGAAAAAGAACCCCCTCGATCGATTCTTACATGGGATGATCTTGTTTCGAAATTCATTAACAAATTCTTCCCTCCTTCTAAAACAACAAATCTTCGAAATGAAATCACGAGATTTCAACAAAAATTTGATGAAACGTTTTACGAGGCATGGGACCGATTCCAGATTTTCTTGAGGGGGATGCCCGCATCATGGGTTTTCGGAATTGCATCAACTCGATACATTCTATAATGCCCTAAACTCGAATGATCAAGATTCATTGAACTCCGCTGCGGGTGGTAACTTTCTGGATAAAATGCCTCGAGAATGCCTAAAAATCATCGAGAGCAAGTCCAAAGTTCGTCAATCACGAAGCAAGGCCATTGTTTCCAAAGTGAGTACGAACTCTTCTACCCCGAAGTTTCAATCCGATGTTGCTGAGCGAAAGATAGGATAAGCATTGATTCTCGTTAGAGTAAAACCAAACCCCAACTCCGTAAAAGCGTTTGAGTAAAGTTATGTAACTTGTGGGGAGGGCCAATTCTTAACCAAAATTGTCCATCCATCGATGGCAACATTTGATTACATTTATCGTGACAATATCCAAGAGTATGTGTCACAAGCCGCTGCAGCAAATTTCAACCAAAGAAATACCAGTTACCGACCTCAGATGGTTGCAAATCAAATTCGACCTCCCGGTTTTCCTCTCGTTCAAAACCATCAAGGAAATAATCAAAGCACTTTCAATCAGGGAAACAATTACAATCAAAACCGAGGGAACAATTTCATTCAAAGCCAAGTTTACCGTCCCCAGGTTAATCAACCACCAGCTTACCAAGCTCCTGTTCCTCAAACACATGGTGTGTCCAAAACTGATTTTGACAACTACGTCAAGGCTAATGATGCAGTTCTGAGGAACATGCAAAATTAAGGCCAAACCTTGCAAAACCAAATGGCCAATTTAATAGACATGCTTTCCAAGTTCGTGACTTCTAATACCGCCTCTACTTCAGGTTCGGGAACCCTCCCGGGTAACACCATTACTAACCCGAAGGAAGATTTGAAAGGTATCACCACCCGAAGTGGTGTTGCATATCAAGGACCCGCGATTCCTTCTACTTCATCCTCTTCTCCGAAAGTGATGAATCGTGATACCGAGGTGACAAAGGATACCCTACATTTTTAATTATATTCTACAAAAGGATACAGATGCTTCTATATAACGGACGCCGAAGGACGGTCCAACCTCCGGTGTTCAAGTCCAATCTCATTAATCGAATTTCGAGCCGTTGTTGACTCCGTTAGTGCTCCAGATTGCCTAACCACCAAAATCAATTCTTTCCTTCAGAGAAATGATAGAAAGGGCCATGAACAGCTAACGATCAAATTGAGAAATTCTACGAAATCTTTAGAGATTTGAGTTTCAAAATTAGCTTTACGGATGCCTTGACCCTTTATGCCGGAAATTTGCTAGACTCTCAAAACTTTCATCGCAACACCCGAGGAAGTTGCGTGAAAATGGCTAGAATCATTGAACTAGAATTGCTCAAGCAGTCATGGTCATCCTAAATAAGTTACAAAAAACATAGAGACCCCTGGCCGATTTCTTTCTTCCATGTGGAAATTTTCTAGGATTAATCATGCAACGCTTGGCGATCTCGGCGCAAGCATTAATCTCTGTGCATATTCCTGTTCTGGGAAGATCTTCTCTTCCCGAACATAAACCCGATTGCATGACGCTAGAGCTAGCGTGACCGTTCAATGATTGAACAGATCTGGCATCGCCAACGCTGTCGGTTAATGGTGGGAAAGATCCAGTTTCCAGCAGATTTCGTGGTCATAGATTTTGAACCAGACCCCCGAGTACCTTTAATTCTCGGGAGGAGTTTCTTAAAGACAGTCGTGATTGATTGATTTTTCGAAGGTGAAATAACCCTTCGTGATGGCAAAGAAGAGCTATCACCATTCAATCTGGACCACACTTTGAGATACCGGCTCTAATTACAAACATATGATGGCGACCGAGATCGACGTCCATTGGAATTAGCAATGAGAATGTAATACTCGCAAGAAGATCTAGGTTTTTTTGATTTCGTTCATACGGTAATCCTTCTCCTGGCATTACGATCTATGTTTCACATTCTTCACCACCAGCTAACTCTTCGGGGATAGTGACTTTTCCTTCTCGAAGAAAGCCCATGCTATTATAGCCATCGATTGAGAAGGGCCAATTTTCACGGGAAATTGGTGCTACTTACAAATCGATTGGAGGGTGACATTCCTTATTCTGGGAAGCACTTCTTAATTGTAAACCATTACCTCTCTTGATCATAAGATTATTTGCCCGGAATCCGGAAAGAAACTACAGTTGTTTGAAGCTAAAGCCGTTAAATCATCCATTGATGAGCCTTCCGAGGTTGAAACTCAAGGACTTGCCACCTTCATTTAGATACGCATTTTGGATGGCTACGACAGTTGCGCCTAATTGCGAAAGATTTAAAGGATGAGGAAAAGGCACTATTATCAGGTTCTAAACACAGTCACAAGCGAAGCCATCCACTTGGAAACTCTCTGATATTCAAGGGCCTGTTGATCAGGTTTTTGTACTCCACAAAATCATTATTGAAGAGACTTATGAACCAACAGTTTAGAGTCAAAGTACGGGTTAAACCAGAGATCCCGACGTTATCAAAAAAGAGGTGAAAGAAAACTTCTTGACGCCGGACTATTTATGCGATCTTTGATTGTCCATTCAAGGGTACGCCGGTTATATTTAACAAACTTTATGTCCAAAGAAGGGTTGGCAACACGTGTCAATGAAATGGATGATAATGATCTGATAACCAAACTCGATTGGTCTACGGGGGGGTGGAGGTGTGCATTGACTATAGACGTTGAATGAGCCACCAAAAGATCAGTTCCAATACCTTCATGGATCAATATGCTCGAAAGACTCGCGGGAAACCAATACTATTGTTTCCTCTATGGCTTCTTGGGTTATTTTTAGATTCCTATTGACCTGAAGGACCAAGAAAAGACAACATTCACTTGCCCATACAGAACATTTGCCTATCGCCGCATGCCTTTTGGTCTATGTAATGCACAGGACATTTTCAACGATTTCTGTATGATGGGCAATCTTCCATGACATGATCGAAAAGACCATGGAGTGTTCATGATGACTTTTCGGTTTCGTGAGATACGTTCTCTACTGCCCTATCCATTGGAAAAATTAAAATGTTTTTTAACGCGGTGTGAAGACACCATTGTACCCTAATTGGCGAGACAAGCCATTTTATGGTTAAAGAAAGGAATTGTTCTTGACACAAAATTTCTAATGGAATAGAGGTCGATCGTGTAAAGTTGTTTGAAGTTATAGCCAAACCTCCCTCACCCGACTCCTGTGTGCAAGGTCGTCGTAGTTTTCTAGGGATGCGGTTTTTACGACGTTTATACAAGGATTTTCAAAAATGCTCTCAATGACCCCACTTGCTTGAAAAAGAGGACTCATTTTTCTTTCAAAAGAGTGTATCGAATTGCTTTAATACCTTAAAAGAACATTAACTGAGGCTCCAATTTTTATGCTCCCGACTGGGGACTTGCCCTTCGAACTCATGAGTGAGTGCAAGCGACTTTGCAATTGGTGGGCAGTCTAGGGCAACGAAAAAAACAAGCTTTCCAACCAATTCACCTATGCCAGCAAACCAATGACGAAGCTCACGCACCAATACACTTACCGACGAAAAAGAATTACTTGCGTAGTGTACGCTTTTGAGACATTCCGATTATATCTCGTTTTGTCCAAGAGCATAGTGTACACGGAATTCTGCTTATAAGGTATTCTCTTTGCTCAAAAGGAGCTAAGCAAGATTAATGCGGTGGATCCTTTTGCTCCCCGAATTGATGTTGAGATCCGAAGACAAAAAGGAGCAGAACTTCGCGCCGACCATCTTCAGACCTTGAGAAAACCTCACGAAATGAGCTCTGAGAACAGAATCACGGAAACACTTTCCACTCGAGGCTCTTGGATCGGTTATTGCGATGATAATTTACCCATGTTTGCAGATTTCGCAACATTACCATGCGGGAACTTCATATCAAGGAATGTTGTTCCAACAGAAAAACGTTTTCAATTGATTGTCAAACATTATTTCTAGGTACGACCCTTTATATTCAAGATTGTGCTGACCACGTAGATTGGCGTATGTGTTTCGGGGCAAGAAGCTTTTAACACTCTCCCAAAAAAAAATGCTTGCCTCAGGTGGACACCGGGGGACATACGGTGCCAATTACTCCCTAAAAAGATCTTCGATTTGGATTTTATTGGCCACGATCTACAAGGTGCCATGACTTTGTCACCCGATATGACGTATGTCAACGTCAAGGCAAATTTCGTTAACGTGATGAGATGCCACAAAAACTCATCCAAGCTTTGCGAAACTTTGACATTTGGGGCATTTAATTTATGGGGCCAGTTCTATCTTTTTGCTGGATACAAAATATATACTCGTGGCAAGTCGATTACTTATCAACATGGGTTGAAGTGAAAAGCGGTCACCAATGTGCCCGATTTGTTGCAAATATCTTTAAAATCTCTTCTTAGAATTGGTGCTCCTCCCATGTGCAATCATAAGTGATCGCGAAACCCATTTTGCAATGACCAGTTGCAAAGGTCATGTTAAATACGGAGTCACTCATTGTCTCTCACGCATTTCACCCCAAACAAGTGGCAGGTTTTTTTGAGGTACTAATCGTGGTTTGAAAAGAATTCTTGAATGACCGTAGGAGAAAATCGAGCTCTTGGTCGGATAACTGGATGCCGCTCTCTGGGGCCTTCGTACAGTTTTACAAAAACACCCATCGGGTGCCTCGTACAAGTTATTGTTATGGAAAGGCATGTCATCTACCGATTGAGTTAGAGACACAAAAGCTTACTGGGGCCTTAAGCATACAACTTCGATATCAAACCGGCGGGAGATCACAGAAAGTTCAGCTCAACGAACTTTAATGGAACTTCGTGTTCATGCCTATGATATTCTCTTGATTACAAAGAGAAAAACCAAGAGGAATCATGACGCAAAGATCAAAAATCGCGTTTTCAACGTTGGTGATCAAGTTCTCCTTTTTAACTCTCGTTAAAGTTTTCTCGGCAAGCTGAATCCCGTTGCGCGAGGACCCTTCACCGTAACCCATGAGTCTTTCGTTCTCTTATGGCACGTCGATGTTATCCCAAACTTCCGGGGCCACACAACTCAAAGTGAAGGTCATCGTTTGAAACACTCTTTTTTTGGAGGGGACATACCAACCGAGGTTGTCCCGGATCTCTAAACTTTCCCCAAGGACCAATGAATTCGGGGATCGGGTCAAGCGTAGCGACCTTAAGCAAGCGCTTCTTGGGAGGCACTCCATGCTTATCAGTAGTAGTATTATGTAGTAAATGAATACGGTTTTTAGTTGTGAGGCGGTTGCCTCTTCAATTATCCGTCTACTGTTTTTGTATGTTTTGTGTTGTATGTCCAGGATTTCCCGGATTGTGAAGACTCTCGTGCTCGCAGTTTTGCCTTCAGAGTTTCACATTCTCAGCTTCATTTTGGGAATCCAATATCCTAATCTAATCAACTAACGTTTTATCTTTTGGCACACTTCATAAACGGCCTTAGATTTACGTAGGTACCCTTTTAAAACATCGAGGACGATGTTTAGTTCTAGTATGGGGGGTATCTTCGATTTAATTTTTGCTGCAGCAGTGTTTCACGTTTTAATTCCTTCTTTTTACCACCAAATTTTTGTAAAAAGTTACCAAAAAAATGAAAAAAATTTCAATTTTCAAAATAACATAAGAGTTTTGTACAGTTTTGACTTTACCCAATGGGTTAGAAACAGAGAATAAATTTTGACTCGACTTTCGGGCGTGTTGAGATCAGATTTGTCCCTTAGCCATTTACTTCCTTAACAAATTAATAAACGAAAGTTTATTAGGCTAAGCATTCGCGGATCCTTTTATTAAGGATTTTAAACTTGCGAAGAACGAAAAATGATAGTGTTATTTACAAGTGGGATGCTAAACAAGGATTATTTGGAAATCTTAAAAACTTATAAGTGTAACTTGTCGCTTTTTCTCCCCGAAGCTCTTAACCTAACTAATAAACGTGCTTAATTTTGCTTTAACTTTAATCCGACATTTTCTAAAAAGAAGCTCTTTCGGAAACGAAAATATTCATCTTAGTTCAGCCTGATACTTGAGTTTCTAAAACGAAATTTTCGCTATTATGGAAAATATGTTGCAAAATATATATAAAAAAAAAACACTGTGGGCTGATAAAGGTTTACTGCATCTTGCCGGCTCACAACCGATGTTGCAGTCTTCAAAACAAGGCCCGTAGGGAGATAATAAATGCCAGAGTGCATTCGTAAGTGTCATCAATAAGAAATCGTCGTCAGACTAAGTTACTACATCTTGTCGGAGGCGTGGCCGATGTTGTAGTCATGTAAATGATGACGGCATTATAGTATAGTACATAGCAATAAATGAAATTTAATGGTTAAGATTTCTTTTTCTAAACTCAAGTATAATTTTAAACTAAGAATAACTTGCTTTAAGACTTCAAAAGTTGTTGGTTGCCGTTGGTAGATTATTTTGATTAAGTATTCTCCGTGGGGTGTCAAAAACCTAGGCACTTAGCTGAAGAAGCTGGGACGTTCCGAGAAGAAAGGTCGCTACATGGAATAGTCTCACCAATGAGATCATTAAATTTTTGATGTTTGCACGTGCATTTGGAGTTGTATTGTTTATTTACGGTAAATCTAAGAAATTCGGCCTAAAAGGTTAAGTGTAATTCCCGCTATTACAGCTGCAAGAACTTTCTAACCAAGTGTTCATAAGACCAAGTTCCTTACCCTGGGGAGCCCCGGTCTTATTTTTCAAAAAGAAAGATGGATCTTTTTGGATGTGTATCGACTACTGTGAACTAAACAAACTTACTATGAAGAACCAATACCTACTTCCAAGAATCGATGACTTGTTAGATCAGTTTCAAGGGTCAAGAGTCTACTCTAAGATCGACCTGAGATCTGGTTATCACCAACTCAGAGTTCGGGAGGAAGACATTCGAAAGACAGCGTTTCGAACATGCTACGGTCACTATGAGTTTCAAGTGATGCCATTTGGAATGACCAATGCACCGGCGGTATTCATAGATCTGGTGAATCGGGTGTGCAAGCCATATCTGGATAAATTCGTGATAGTTTTCATCGATGACATTTTGATCTACTCCAAGAATAAGAAGGAGCATGAAGAGCACCTTAGGTTAATCTAGAGATTACTTAAGAAGGAGGAGTTGTATGCCAAGTTTTCAAAGTGTGAATTTTGGCTTTCAAAGATACAATTTCTCAGTCACATGATTGATAGTGAAGGCATTCACATGGACCCAGCTAAGATAGAGTCAATCAAGGATTGGGCGTCACCCAAGACTCTGATATAAATTCGTCAATTTCTAGGTCTTGCTGGCTATTTAATATGTGCTTAATTACACATATTTTATATCAAATAAAACGAGCTTAAATGACCAAAAACAGACAAAAACTGCCAAATATATGTTTGTTTTGCATTTGTATTGTGCAGGAAACGGATATCACACAAAAGGACGAAAAACAAAGCCAAAAACGACAAAACTGATCACGGAATGGAAAAGTGTGAAGAAACGAAGCCAAATCGAAGCCAGAAAGTCAACCAAGTCAAAAAGTCAACAGAAAAGTCAATCAGTCAAAGTCAAAAGTCAACCCCGAGAAGATAAGTCAAAAGAAAAATAACTTGAGGGACTAAATTTGCCAATTCCCAAAGTTATTTTACAAAGGATTGAAGACAAGGACTGAATTTGCAATTTATTCAAAATACAAGTATAGGGACTTAATCTGTCAAACCCCTATACTTGTATTAAACAAGGACTGATTTTGAAATAAGTGTTATAAGGTTGAGGGGGCATTTCTGCCAAACCCTCAACCTTGTACACCACACAAGGACGAATTTTGCAAAAGCAATTAAATGGTTGAGGGGCCAAACTTGTACACTAGCCAAACTTTTCCCCTGTCCCTCTTGTTTAACCAAATTTCCCGCCCAAAAAACCCCACAACCAAGTCACGGGTTCCCCTCCATGTTTTTACCCTGCAACCCAATTAAACCCTGGATAAACCTTTCCCCCCCATCCCACTATCAGCCTAAACACTATAAGATTGCCAACTTGGCAATCCCACCATTTCCCAAGCTTTTCAATGGCTGAGATTGTTCAAAAAGAAGCACAAGATGGAATTAAGGACCAAGATTAGCTTTTTCTAAGCTCTCACACAACTAAAACAACTCTGGAAGCCCTCACAAAGAAAGCACAACACAAAGACCAAGCAAGTGAAGAATTCGGCTATAAATAGGACCCCAATGTAGCATTGTACAACATCTTAGCATAACTTAGCTTAATTTTAGTTTACTTATCATTTTTAAGTCATATTCAGCTTATTGTAACTTAATTTCAGCATTGTACTCTTTTTAAAAAGTTTAATGAAGATTTGAGGTTTTTAAGTTAAAAAGCAATTGCCAAATTCCAATTCTATATTGAATTGTGTTAATAAGCTCTCACTTAAAGCTTATTAATAAGCTGTTTTTATTAATCAACCTAAAAAAGTTAAGTAGTAACAAAAAAAGTCACAAAAAAATTCACCCAAAACACCACATCTTATTTTATGGATGATAATCCGGATAAGTGGATGGCTTATAGACACTAGCTTTTGTTAAAACTCAAGCTAGAGCATTGTTTGATTAAGCTCAAATGAGGATAGTAGGTCTTTGTTTAGAGCTAAGGCAATGGTAAGTCCTTTCCTTCAATTTAAGCTAATTTTCCGCATTGCATATTTTTCAGCTTATTAGTGCTTTAATTTCTTATTTGAAATGCATTATTAGCTATTAATTAAGTGTTATCTTCTTCCTTGAGACCCATTGGCACTAAATTACCCAAATTCAGGCCCTCGTAAAGTGCAAATTCATAAAATAAAGGGTGTTTGGACAATGACCTAAGTGGTCGCAAAGGGGTGTGCATAGTTGGGCATCTAAGACATTCTGACTAGCTTAGTTAAGGTTTTAAAAGTAGTTTTTATAAGCTTTTATAGTTTAAATCTCAAAAATTAAGACTTTTATAACTAATATTTAAGTCTGTGATAATTTTTGTCTTCTAGGTTTGCTTATTCTGAAAATTAGCTTAAGGTAGTAATAAAGTCATATTTTCATAACCAAATAGGGGAAAAGTGTGATAGTAGCATTGGAATAGAGTTTTTAATCTCAGCAAATGTTATTATTGCACTTTTTGAAAATCTGTCAAATACCCTAGCATTATAAGTCCATTCTTTAAGCCCAAATTTAGTTAGCTAATGTTGTTTCTGAAGTCTAAAAGCTTTTACATAATCCTCTTTGTACCTATCTCTATTAATTTGAGCTTGATTTCCAACTTGAAATTTGGTGGCTTATTTATAGGCCTGCATTAAGCCCTTTCCAAAGGCATAAGCCTCCCCTGGTGCTAAAGCCTGTTTTGACAGCACCTTTAAGCTGTCCTTCAGCTTATCATTTTCTTCCTAATTAGCATTTTCAGAGAGCTTATAGGGTGTGCTTTAAGCCCCTATAAGCCCAGCCTTTGGGATTCACTTTTAGGGCTTAAAAATAAGCCCTGAAAGTGCCCCAAGAGCCTTTTTAGGCCTGCAGTTTTAGCCAATGGCTTAAACATGCTTATTAAGTGCTTATTTGTTGGTAACTTTATCTTATTATAGTTTAGAATAGCTTATTAGGTTAGTTTAGGTCTAGTTTGCCTTAATTTGATTTGTTTTGAGCTTAATTGAGCTTATTTGTGTAATTGCAAAAACCAAAAAGGTCCCCTGGTGCTGAGCTTAGTAATAAGCCAATTTCTGGCTTATTAGGTGCTTTTTCATTTGTTGATTTTGTTTTTAAAACTGCTTATTGGTTATTGCTTAAGCAACTGCCATTGCTATTTTGTCATCTTATTAGCTATAATAGTCTAAACAATCAAAAAAGAAAAAAAAAAAGTCCTTTTGTGCCCCTTGGTTTAAGCAATCAGTCGTCATAGCCTTTTTAAATAGCCTTTTTCATTACTTATTTCTTTTTCAAAATAATTTTAGATAGTTTTTACTTAGAGCTTTTTATGTCCACTTTTCCTTTTTCTAGATTGTAGGTTCTCAAGAGTTTGTTTAAGGGCTTATTTTTAAGCCCAAAGTACCCCCTTTGTCTGTTTTTCACCCTTTTTAAGTCAGCAGCCTTTTAAGTTTTTTTTTCTAAGCTTAATTTTCTTTGTATTTTGCTTATTGAGGTTTGTTTTAGCTTATATTTTAACATAGCTAATCTTAGCTTATTTACCATTGTAGTTTAAATTTAAATCCAAACAAAAAGAAAGAAATAAGCCATCAAGCTCATAGAGCTTAATTTGGCTGTCTAAGCTCATTGCTCATTAATTTGTGCTTATCTTGCTTGCTTTAGCTTATTTAGCTCAGACTTAGGACTAGCTTATCTTATTTGTTTTGTAGCTTATTCAGGCCAAAAAGCCATTTCTTAGCTTATTTTCTTAGTATTAAAAAAAGGGGCAAATCTGCCTGTTTGTTTAGCTTATTTACGTGCTTATTTGTGACATTCATAAAAAGTCATAGTTGAGAAAAATGCTTAATTTTATGAGCTTTTTAAGTTTGTAAAAAAAATGAAAAAAAATATAGGGGAAGCTTGGAAGTCAGGGGTGAGCTAGGGCTCGAACCCCCGACCTCAACAAGCCTCAACCCTTATAAACCCCAAAGCCTCTACCGCTGTGCTACAATAGCTCATCCGGTAGAGGTTTGTTGGGTTTAATATTTAAGGGTGTTTTGGGCTTTAAGCCTTCAGCCCACTTTTTGCTTATTACACAGCTTATTTGATAAGCTGTGTAAGTTTTTATATTTTTCATAGGACTGTCATTCTTTAAGCTATTTTGTGTAATTTTTCTAGAATTTTTTATAAACATTTAGTATTTTTTATAATTTATTTTCATTAAAAGTTTAAAAAATTCATAAAAATAAAATAATTATCAGAAAAAATATAACTTTTTTTTTTTAAATTTTCTTTTCATATAGTTTCTAGGATAAATATTCAGTTTTTGTTAGGGTCCTTTTCCCAAAGGTTCTCATTTTTAAAGAACGGGATACGTTCCCATTTTGCTTTGACTCAGTTTTGGTCATACCGAACTCCTTTTTTAGTGCTAGTTGTTTTTAAACTTCGTTTCTATCACCGTAGAATCTATTTAGCTTTAAAAATTGTTCTAATGTTTTAAATGCCAAATTTAGGTTTTTTAGCCTCCATTTTTATTTTTTTTTAACATTTTCGTCTACGTTTTAGATTAATATTGTTCTAGCTTTCGTTTTTAGGTTTTATTTAATCGTTTTTGCAATTTAATTAGAAAAATAAAATCCAAACCCTTTTCCATTCAAACATCGATCATCAATCCGTCATTCGATTTTCCATTCAAGCCTCGTTGGGACATAACGACCCGGGAATCATACTTCCGGACATATATATATTTTAATTTGTGAACTCTTACCAATCCTTGGCAAAAGGTAATTGGTAGAGTGTTTTCTTGTTTATTTATATATAAATTATATAATAAAATAATATAAATATATATATATAAACTATATATATATATATATATATTATATTGACGAATCAGGGTTTCTAAAACCTGGTAAGAGAAAGAACCTCCTAATTGAATCTTTGACTTGGGAGGACTCGTTACCAAATTTTGTGAATCAATTTATCCTCCATCCAAAACGACTCACTAAAAGAAAAAATCACTCGATCTACCCAAAAATTCGATAGAGTATTTAGTGAAGTATTGGGAACGAATTTAGAATGAAAAGCTTAGATGCTGTTCCCCACCATGGATTTCCGGGAGTTAAACTCAAGTTGATACCTTCTATAACGGATTTAAACGACAACGATCAAGACTCCTTAAATGCCGCGGCGGGTGGAAATCTTTTGAGTAAAAAACGACAAGCGGAGCTTTGAATATATATTTGAGAATATTATTCATAAGTGCGATATACACGAAACAAACCAATGCTTTCTAGGATGAATACGACTTCAATGGAAAGATGATAGTAAGACTGAAGAGAGAATGATAAGTCTTTGCGGACCCTTTTGACCTTAGTCCGAGATTGTTTCTAAGAAAGTTGTCACTCCTGCTCCGGTTAAAGAGGTTGAGGAAACTTGCGTTACTTGTGGTGGTGCCCATTCTTGGTATAATTGTCCGACTACCGATAACAATCAAGCTAGTGTTTGTGCGACCACGGGTACTTACAATCAAGTTAACCCTCCGAACCGTGTTAGTAATCAAATGGCACCACCAGGTTTTGCTCCGGTGCAAAACAATGGTCAAAATAGGTTTAATAATCAAGGTCAAGTGAATCTTTTAACGGGAAATAATTTTCTTGGTAATCAAGGTTTTCAAGTTCAGAATAATCATGCTTCGAATTTTCAAAACCAAGCATTTCAAAACCAACATTTTTAAGTGCCTAATAATTAAGTTCAACAAGATATTTCAAATGATTTTTCGAGTTACAAGAGAAATAACGATCAAATGTTGAGAAACATGCAAAATCAAATCAACTCGTTGAAAGGAGACCTAAGAAAGAAATTTCAAACACTATAAAATCACAACAAGCGTGCTTAGATGAAAATCAACAAAACTACTTTTCAAAATAATTTGCAAAACATGATATGTGGATTGTTTCAAAACCAAAACCTCAACTTTGGGTACTCTTCCGAGTAATACCATTCCAAACCCGAAGGGTGAGATAAAAGCGATCACTACTCGAAGTGGTGTTGCTTACGAGGGACCCTCGATTCCTACTAATCCTTCTCCTAAAAAGGTAGTGGAACGAGAAACCGAGGAGACAACGGATAAGGAGCAATCTAATTTCCAAGGAAGCACCTTTTTTTTTTTCTTTTTTGTTTGTTGTTTTTTGGGGGGGGGGGGGGGGGGGGGGGGGGGGGGGGGGGGGGGGGGGGGGGGGGGTGTGTTTTTTTTTTTTTTTTTTCCAATATCCCACCTCCGATTACCCCCATTCCAATTTTGGAACCCGATGTTCCGAAGACTTTGCCTAAAACCACTCCCATTCTGGAACCCGATGTTCCGAAGAGTTTACCCAAGCCAAATATTCCATATCCTTCTCGACTAAATCAAGAAAAGTCTCGTGACAAAGCTTCAAATCAAAAAGAGAAGATTTTTCAAATGTTTTAAGATTTGCGTTTTGACATAAGTTTCGTGGATGCTTTACTTTTGATGCCAAGATTTGCTCCTACGATTAAGAGTTTGCTCATATAAGGAAAATTTGCTTGAGTTAGCTAAGATACCATTGAACGAGAATTGCTCGGCGATGCTTCTCAAAAAGCTTCCCGAAAAGCTTGGAGATCCCGTCAAGTTTCTTATTCCATGTAATTTCCCGGGAATGGATGTATGTCACGCCTTGGCCGATCTTGGCGCAAGCATAAATCTTATGCCCTTTTCTATTTAGAAAAAGCTTTCTTTACCTGAACTTACACCAACTCGGATGACTTTAGAGTTAGCAGACCGATCAATTACTTATCCTAAAGGACTAGCCGAAGACGTTTTGTCAAAGTTGGGAAATTTCATTTTCCTACCGACTTTGTTGTTGTCGATTTCGAAGCCGATCCTCGCATACCTCTCATACTTGGGAAATCCTTTTTGAGGACTGGTCGTGCTTTAATTAATGTTTATGGAGAAGAAATAACCCTTCAAGTTGATAACGAAGCTGTCACTTTTAATTTAGATTAAACCACGAGATAATCCTCTACAAATGATAAGTCGGTAAACCGAATTGACATCATTAATGCAGTTTGTGAGGAGTATGCTCCGGAATTGCAAGGATTTTCTAATTCTTCGGGTGGCAATCCCACCCCGACGTCTGAGCTGTTTACTTCTGAATTCATTTTGGAAGAAATCGAAGCTTATCTCAAGGATGATTTAATTTCACCAGAAATTGATCATGCCGATTGAGATCCGGAGGAAGATATTTGCTTGATCAAAAAATTGTTAAATAATGACCCGTTTCAACTTCCTCCGATGGACCTTAAACAAAGTGAAGTCACCGAGGCAAAATCTTCAATTAAAGAGCCTTTGGAATTAGAGTTAAAAGATTTACCGTCCCACTTGGAATATGCTTACTTGGAAGAGAATGACAAGTTACCAGTAATTATTGCAAAAGGTTTAAAAGATGATGAAAAAGATGCTCTCTTAAAGGTGCTTAAATATCATAAAAGGGTCATGGCTTGGAAAATCACCGACAAAATCTTGATGGAGGATGATTACAAAATCTTGATGGAGGATGATTACAAACCTACGGTTCAAAGTCAAATACGGGTTAACCTAAAAATTCACGAGGTAATAAAAAAGGAGGTCTTAAAACTTTTTGATGCCGGAATGATTTACCCGATCTCCGACAGCCAATGGGTTAGTCTAGTGCATTGTGTTCCAAACTAAGGAGGAATAACCATTGTTGCTAATAAAGAAAATGAATTAATTCCGACACGTTTAGTTACCGAGTGAAGAGTTTGTATCAACTATATGAAGTTAAATGAAGCGACTCGAAAAGATCATTTTCCATTGCCGTTTATGGATCAGATGATAGAAAGATTAGCCGGGAATGAGTTTTATTGTTTTCTAGATGGATTTTCAGGGTATTTCCAAATACCAATAGATCCCCAAGATCAGGAGAAAACTACTTTCACATGCCCGTATAGAACTTTCACGTACTGTCGCATGCCATTTGGCTTGTGTAATGCTCCCGGTACTTTTCAACGGTGTATGATGGCCATATTCCATGATATGATCGAAAAGACTACGAAAGTGTTTATGGATGATTTCTTAGTTTTTGGGGATAGTTTTGATTCATGCCTCTCCAATTTAGAAAAGATGCTAAAAGGGTGTGAAGACACGAATTTAGTTCTTAATTGGGAGAAGTGCCACTTTATGTGTAGAGAAGGAATTGTGTTAGGACATAAAATTTCAAAGTCGAGAATTGAGGTCGATCGTACTAAAGTTGATGTTATCGCTAAGCTCCCTCACCCGACTACCGTTAAAGGTGTTAGAAGTTTCTTAGGTCATGCAGGTTTTTACCGACGTTTTATCCAAGACTTTTCCAAAATAGCTAGACCGATGACTCACCTTCTTGAGATGTAAACACCATTTGTGTTTTCTAAGGATTGTATTGATGCTTTTCAGACTCTTAAAAAGAAGCTTACCGAAGCTCCAATCTTAGTTGTCCCGGATTGGAACCTACCTTTCGAATTCATTTGGATGCAAGTGATTTCGCGATTGTGCGGTTTTTAGGACAACGAAAGACCGAAGCACTTTTCGAGCCTAAACATTAATGCTAGCAAGACAATGACAAAGCTCAAATTCATTACACTACCACAGAAAAGAAAATAGCTTGCCGTTCTGTTTATGCTTTTGAAAAGTTCGACCATAACTTGTCCTTATCTAAAAGCATAGTGTATACGAAATCACTCAGCTTTAAAAGTCAACGTTTATGACAAAACAAGACGCTAAGCCGAGGTTACTCCGGTGGGTTCTTCTCCTACAAGAATTTGATATCACCATCCGTGATAAAAAAGAAAGTAAGAACCTTGCGGCGGATCATTTATCTAGACTTGAGAATCCTCATAAGGATGTGTTAGAAAACAAGGACATAAATGAACATTTACCTTAGAGAACACTTGGCTTTATTTCTATGTGAAAGACCCCATGTTTACAGACTATGCAAATTACCATGCGGGGATTTTTATCATCAAGGAATGAAAACACAACAAAAAGAAAGCTTGTTAAGGACATTAAACATTATTTATGGATGATCCTATCTTTTATTTTACAAGTGGCGATCCAAATCATTCGAAGGTGTGTGCATAGGCAAGAAGCTTTTGAAATCCTCAAAGCTTGTCATGAAGGACCCACCAGGGGCCATTATAGTGCTAATCTCACCACTCGAAAAGTATTTGATGCCGGTTTCTTTTGGCCAACCATATATCGAGATGCCCATACTAGATCAAATCTTGTGAGTACGTGGTCAAAGACAAGGCAAATTTCATAACGAGAGAATGCCACAAAACGCTATCCAAGTTTGTGAAATACTTCGAGTATGGGTATTTAATTTTATGGACCATTTCCGTCTTCACATGGGAATAAATACATCCTCGTAGCCGTTGATTATCTTTCAAAATGGGTTGAAGCAAAGGTGCTCCCCACAAATGATGCTAGAGTTGTAGTAAAATTTTTGAAGTCTCTTTTTGCCTGATTCGGAACACCTATAGCTATTATAAGTGATTGTGGGACCCATTTTTGTAATGAACAGTTTGCTAAAGTAATGTCGAAGTATGGGGTCACTCATCGTCTTTCTACTGCTTATCACCCTCAAACGAGCGGTCAAGTGGAGGTGTCCAATCGAGGTTTAAAACATATTCTTGAAAGGACGGTTGGAGAAAACCGTGCCTCATGGTCTGACAAACTAGATGACGCTTTGTGGGCATTTTGTACCGCTTTTAAGACACCAATTGGTTGTACGCCTTACAAGTTAGTGTACGGAAAGTCTTGCCATTTACCTATAGAATTAGAGCATAAAGCATATTGGGCTTTAAAACATGCTAACTTCGATCTTAAAACCGCGGGTGATCACCGTAAGCTTCAACTTAATGAACTTAATGAGCTTTGTGATCAAGCTTATGAGAAATCATTGATTTATATAAAGCGAGGGACGGAAGAAGCTTCACGACTCAAAGATCAAAAACTCGCATTTTCAATTGTTTGGTGATCGAGTTTTACTCTCAACTCTCATCTTAAGATATACTCTAGAAGCATAAAAACTCAGTTGATCAGGACCCTTTCACCATCTCCAAAGTTCTTTTTTTTCCATACGGAACCATTGAGTTATCTCAACCCATTCCAAACTTTAAGTGAAGGTCCATCGTGTGAAGCATTAACTTCGAGAGGACTACCACCCAAGTAGTCCAGGACCCACACTTTCTCCAAGGATGAATAAAATTCGTGGATCAAGTCAAGCTAAGTGACTCGGTTACCAAAAACATATCGCTTTGTGGGAGCACCCATGCTAACATTTCTATTCTTCTTATTTCTAATGTGATGTGAGGAGGCTTGTACTCTTCCGATTCTTGTTGTTTGTGTTTGTGATTGTTTGCAGGATTCACCAAAATTTTTCTGAAGACTCTCGTGTTCGGTGTTTTTGTCCCAGTCCACTCGAGCTTCCTAGCCTTTGCTTGCCATTAGTTTGGGGAAATCCGATATCCTAAGATTATTATCAACTAACGTTTATCTTTTAGCACAATTGATTAACGGCTTAAGATTTTTGTTTGATACTTTCTTCATGCTTAGATTAAGCATTCGACTTTTTAAGTTTTAGTATGGGGTTTTTTAAGTCTTAGGCTAGGAAACATTGAGGACAATGTTTGATTTTAGTATGGGGTAGTATACCTTCGATATTATCTTACCTACTTTTGCCATTGTTCTCACGTACCTCGTTTTCCCACAAAAATTTCAAAAAAATGAAAAAATTTAAAAAAATTTCAAAAATAAAATAAGTGTTTTGTCACAATTTTGACTTTCCTGCTGGGTAGAATAAGAATAAATTTTGACCCGATCGAGCGTGTTGAGCTCTAGCTTGTTCCTTAACTTTTAGGCTAAGCGTTCGCGAAAATTCGCGAAGAACGAAAAATGATAGAGTTGATTATGAGTTGGATGCTAAACAAGGATTAGTTGGAAATCTTAAGAGCTCATGTATGTAATTTGTGGCTTTTTCTCCCATAAGCTCTTAACCGGATTAATATACGTGCTATTTTTGGAGATTAAACTTAAATCAACAATTTTTATGTAGTTAATAGCAAAAATTTTAGTCTTAGTTCAAATTTATACTTAAATTTTTCAAAAAGAAGTCTTCTCTATATATTAAATAATAATAATAATAATAATAATAAATATAAACTGTGGGATGATAAAAGTTTGCTGTATCTTGCCGGCTCACAGCCGATGTTATAGCCTTCTAAAAGAAAGCCTATAGTAAGAATAAAAATTCGAGACTGATAAAAGTTTGCTGCATCTTGCCGGCTCACAACCGATGTTGCAGCCTTCTAAAAGGTCAAGGAAATCACCGAGGTCGAAATAAGACTCCTGGACCATGGTCAGCTCGCATACCGATGTCGTTGTTGTTTAAAAGACCGATGTTTAATAATGATACGGCCTTCTAAAAGGTCGAGGGTTACAATTGCATCAATATTTTGTTTAATAATAAGTGTGAATTAATAAATAGATCTCTTTTTGTTAAATTTAAATATGCTTTTAAACTTTGACTATTCTATTTTAAAATTTTAAAATAAGTTATGTATATACGGGAAACCTAAAAGTTTTTTAAACCTAAGGTCTGTGAATCCCGATACTAGTCTCTGTGGGGTGTTAAAATCCTAGTCACTTAGCCGCAAGGTTGGGATGTGCCAAGACGAAATTCGCTACATGGGATGATCTCGCCTTCAAACTCATTATTCTCGGGTGGAACGTGAAACATAGAATTTTGCAAAACGTTGATCCATGGTTGAAATTCAAAATAGCACATACACCTAAGATATAATAATTGTCAGAAGTGAAAAGTTCACAAGTTGCAAATATGAGTAATGTTAGCATCTTAACTGCTATTTAACAGTGATTTCATTTTAAGCTTGGGTTGGAGCTAGTGAAAAGTCGGGGACGATGAATTTACCCTTTTTGGGGGCATTTTCGGATCGAAATGCATCTTGTTCTATAATCCCTAACGGTTATGAAAATAACGAAAGTCAAATTAGTTAGTTGCTAATATATAAAAAAAATAAAAAAAATAAATAATAATAAAATAATAATAATAATAGGAAAAATACAAAAATATTAGTGGTAATAAGTGTATACCTTTAAAATGGTAAAAATGGGGCTTCTCTAAACTCTTGATTCTTTAATTCCCCTCGATGAACACTTAGCTACTTTTCGAGGTAATTAGTCGAGGGGGATCGAGATTCTTAGTTTTCTAAGTGCTTACTTATAGCATTGCGTGAGGACACGGCAATATCTTAGTATGGGGGATTTTGGTATGCGTTTAATTACACATACCTTTGACCACTAAAACCGGACTTAAATGACTAAAAACGTACCAAAAATACATTGTATTTGTATGTTTTGCATTTGTATTATGCAGGAAATGAATATCTAAGAAAAGGACAAAAATCAAAGTCAAAACGACAAAACCGAGCACGAGAACGGAAAGAGCGTAAAGAGAAGTCAAAATCAAAGCCAAGTCAAAAAGTCAAAGTCATCAAAGTCAAGTCAAAGTCAACCCCGGGAAGTGGATTTGGAAAGAGCATCGAAAACCGAACCCGAAAACCTAAACTGCCAAAAGTGGGCCCACCCGTACCCGCCTAGTGGGCCCGGGTCAGCCCACTTATACACTAAAAACCTAAACCCTTAAACCTTAATAAAGGCCCAAGTCCACTTATTTTTATAACCGGCCCAAACACCAAGCCCAACATCACCCCTGTATAACACTCCCGTTAAACACAACCCTTCAAACTTTACCCCGTTAGTCCTTTAAGGACTAACGGTGCAACCCATTTATAAACCTCAAGGACCAAAATTGCACACATTAAGGACTATGATTGCAATACACTTATAAACCTTCAGGGGGTAAAATTGCCATAACCCCAAACTCATCCCCTGCAATCAAAACACTATACATCGTCCCAAATTTCCCACCCTACCTCCATTTTTACTAGTACACTTACCTCGAGGTTAAACCCACTTAACCCACATTTTAAAAGCTTAAATGATGCAATGGATGACGTTTTTGGCACCTGACATGTTGGCGATCCAAGGCAATCATTGGGGAATGATTGTGTGGACACAATCAAGGGTTGTGATGGAAGCACAAGTGAGAATAGAAGGCCAAGATTGAAGCTACTTTTCCTCTCACACAAGAAAACCAAGCCAAGGGTCTAGGTCCTTCTATCCGGCCTATAAATAGAATGCTTAACCCTTGTAGTAAAGTGGTAGTTTTTCTAAGTTTTTTAGTCTCTTTTGAAATGTAATTTTTATTTAAGTTTTAAAAGTATTTTGTATTTTAATTCCTTGTAAAAGTTTAAGTTTTTAATGAAAAATTTAAGGTTTGTGTTTTAAGTTTCTGTGTTTGATCATTTATTATAACATGTTATGCTTTGAAAAGCTATGAAACAGCTTATAGATCTTACCTAAAAGCTTCACTAAGCTTTTTGTTTCTTTAATCAAGCCTTAGTTTACTGTTTTAATCTTTTTTATTTCCTGTTTTAATCATAAAAATCTAAAAATACTAAAAAGATCCACCCCTTAAAACACCTCAGCTTCTTTGGATGATAAGCTAGCTTGGGAAGAGCTTATAGACCTCACTAGCTTGTCTTTTGACAAGCTAGAGCTTGTAGAGTTGATTACTTACCCTATTTTGAGCAAGGGTGTTTGTAAGTTTTCATTTTCACTTTTTAAGCTTATTTACTGTTTTATTGCTTATTGTTGCTTATTACCTGTTCTTATCTGCTTATCTATGCTTATTAATGATATGTGAGGCTTATTTAACTTAGGTTGTAGTTTTAAAATCATTAGTTCAAGTTTTCTTTAAATCTGTCTTAAATTAACTTAAATATAGCATATCCTGTTTCAGCTTATTTAAGTGCTTATGTGTTGTTGATATATGCTTAATATTGCTTAATAGTCTTAGTTAACATCTGGTTTTTAAAAGTTTTAGCTTAAAACAGTTTGAATCAAGTTAAAAAGTTAAGATTAGTTTTTTAAAAGGGTGTTTGGTTTAACTAATTTTGAAGGTCAAAACGAGTCAAAATGAGTTAAGTCTTTTGGGTCACCTTAGTTTAACTTGAAATCATCATAAAATTCAGTTGTTAAAAGTTTTTAAGTGTTAAAACTCAAAATTAAGGTTTTAAGAAAGTGTTGTTTGAATCTGTGAGTTTATAGCTTATTATCTCTGCTTATTTGATCATGCTTTATAATCTTATGAAAAGTTTGATGTTTATGTGTTTATACAAGTGTTAAAACAAGTTAGCATAGAAAACCCTTAGGTCTGCAAGTTTGTTTTGTGTTTTGCTAAAAACTGAAAATTTTGCTAAGTGTCATAAAAAGAAGAAACAACTTTTTCATTTGATCATTGTTGCTTATTCTTAATTTCAAACTCTCTTTTGATTCTTGTTATTTGTTCTTTGAGGTAAGAGATTAATCTGTTTTGAGGTTTTAAAGCCATAAGGATCTGTTTGTTTGCTTATTTTTAAGCTCAAAAGTGGTGGTTTGTAAAGATTGAAAAATTTGCCAAGTATTGAAATCTTTGAGAAACAGCTTTTTCATGAAGCTTTTTAAGGGCTTATTCTTGTAGCTTTTTGGATAAGCTTTAAGGGCTTATAAGTTGTAAAGCCATAAGGATATGTCTTTGAGCTTATTTTTAAGCTCAAATGTGCCCCCTTGCTGTTTTGTTATCAGGTTTAGCCAAATAAGCTCATTTGCTTATTTAAGCATATTGGCTTATTAAATTTGCTTATTTTGTGTTCCACTTAGCTTATTAGGTTAGATTAAGCCCATTTTAGCTTATTCTCTTTAGTTTAGATCTTATTTTAGCTTATTTGCATTTTAGCTTTAAATTTCGAAGTTTTGTAGCTTTTTAAGTAAATTGTCATTCTAGCTTATTATAGTTGCTTATTTTTGTTCTTAAATGCTTTTTAGATACACCTTATTACCTGTCATAGCTTAATTCTCTTTGTGGTTTGCTTATTTGAGTTTAAAAAGCCCAACAGTTAGCATTTTATGGATTAGTAGTGTTTAGCTTATTCTGTCACTTTTGCCAGCTTATTTCGTGCTTATTTTTAATCTATAAAAAAATTGCTTTTGTAAAATTGCTTATTTAGTGTTTCTCTAAAAAGTTGTAAAAAAAATGGCATGTAAAAAACATTTGGGAATTGGGGGAAGTCAAGGGTGAGCAGGACTCGAACCCGAGACCTCACCCCTATTCGACCAAACGTTTTTTACACACCACACGCACTACCAACTCGCCCTTGGGACTTTTTCAGTTTAAGTTTGCAAAATCAATTCTTTATAGTAGTTTTAGCCAGTTTGGCTTATAAGCCGTTTTTGGCTTATTTCACAGCTTATTTGATAAGCTGTTTTTCCCAACTTATTTTTCTTAGATTCTACATTGTTCAAGCTACTTTTGCTAATTTTTTCAGATTTTTATTAAATAGTTTAGTATTTTTAAACATTTAATTTCATTTAAATCGTTTTTAATTCATAAAAAATTATAAAAAAGTCAAAAAAATATAATTCTTTTTTAGAAAATTTTCTTTTAACATTTAGAACTTAGGAAAATTAGATTTGCTTTCGTAGGGTTAAAATTGCAAAATTTGGTTTTTTAAAGAACGGGATTGAATCCCGTTCATGTTTTTAGTGTTTTCAAGCTTAAATCTTTTCCGTTTTTGGTCTAGTTTTCTTTGTTTTAGCTTTTTAGTCAAATAAGACCTATAAAAACCAAAAAGATCATTTTAGGACTTAATTTTGATAATTTAGGATTTTTTAGGTCCCGTTTAGGATTCCCGTTTTGCGTTTTAGGTAAAATTTGTCTTACCTTAAGTGTTTTTAAGTTTTGCCTTATTTTTCCCGTAGTTTTAGATAACCAATCAAAATCTTGTTCCATTCAAGCATCGATTCTCAAAACGACTGTCGACTTTCAATTGCATTCCTCGTTGGAGATAACGACCTGGGAATCATACTCCCGGATTACTATAATTGTGATTTTTTTTCTTTTTACCCTTATAATTATATATTTATATATATTTATATAAATATATAAATATATAATAAATAGGATAATATTAATAGTAGTAGTATAGTAACCGGAAGTATCGGTTTCTCACTTCGTTATCCACAAAGTTTAAAACCGGACCCGGGTCGTTCTTCCCGACGAGGCGTGAAATTGACGGTTATGTTATTGGATTAACAATTGGATACTTGAATGAAAGAAGGATTTGATTAGAGTTTTCTAAAACTACGGGAAAAACAAGCAAAGGTAACGGGATAACTTAAAAAATCTACGGGAAAAACATGCAAAGGCACATAATTTAAACTTAAAACTACGGGAAAGCATAAAAAGGCAAATGAATAATTTAAAATTCTACGGGAAGCATAAATAAAGCATAAAAGTAAATCCTAAGTCTACGGGAACATAAAAACGAAGGCTATTAAAGTTAAAACGCGAAAGCAAAAGCGGGATCCTAAACTCGTTCATTAAAATTACTAAATGAAATGTGAAAAATCTGAAAAAATTATAAAAAGTACTTTGAAGGGTGTTGAATTCAGGAAAAATAAGAAATTTAAAAAACGGCTTATAAATAAGCCAGTATTAAGCTACAAAGGGCTTAATGCAAAAAGGGAAACAAGGCATAAAAGATTAATAATAAGGACTCATGACAGAAAAGTCCCAAAGGCAGAGATGGTTTGTGTGTGTTGTGTTAAGGCTTTGGTATACAAGGGGGAGGTCATGGGTTCAACCCCCATGGCCTACCCTTTTTGAAAAACATTTTTTTTAAATTTTCTTTTTGCAAAATTATAAAACACACAAAAATAAGCAAATATAAAAAAAGACATTTTATAAATCTGAAAAATAAGCTGGAAATAAAGAGAAATAAGCTGACAGATTGTGGTTTTAACACTAAGAACTAAAATAGCAAACTGTTAAGCACTTTTTAAAACAAATAAGCAAATGTAAAACATAAATAAGCAAAGACATATGGAAACCTATACCAAATAAGCAAGCACTAACAGAAATAAGCAAAGAAAACAACCTAATAAGCAAGAAAATCAAAATAAGCAATATGGCAAAACTGGCATACCAAACAGCCTTAAGGGCCACTTTTGGGCTTATTTTTAAGCCACTAAAAAGATCCTTATGGGCATATGGCTTATATGAGCTTAAAGCCTGTCCTAAGGTCTTCTAAAATCAGCCATCAATAAGGGGTTTGAAACACTTATAGGCCAAGAAAAAGTCTAATGAAAAGGCTGTCTTGCACAGATTTGCTATTTTTTGGTTTCCTTTAAAGGTCAAATAGGCTAAAGCAGGCTTATAAATAAGTTGACAAATGAGCTTAAAATTTAAAAACAAGACAAAACAGATTAAGAACACCCTCAAATGAACTTGTGCATAAATTTTTAAGATCTAAAAACAAGTTTTACCTACTGAAATTTTAAGATCAAAAAGACAGTTTTTTTTACACATAATTTTACTAAACAAAAACTTGACATATTTGAAAAGACACAAATGGTAAACTAAAGAAAACTAATCCTACTCTATTTGACACAATAAAACAACACTAAAACATCCTTTAAAAGCAGTTTTTGAAGGCTTAATCCAATAAGCTCTTGTGGACTGTTTTATCACCACAGTTTCAAAGACAAATTAGGAAAGACTTAAAAACAATCATTCAAGGTTAAAACTTCTTAAAAACAGCTAAATATGGAACAAAGAAGGCTTAATAAAAATGCCAAAATGACCCAATGGCTTTTAAGCTAAATTTACCCACTTTTGGCCTACTATGCCAAACACCCCTTTAAGATTGAAAATACAATTTTAAGACAATTAAACAAAGATTTAAGCAAAGATAGTTAAAGACAGAATAAAAGCCATGACAAATAAGCAAAGATGAACAAACTTCAGCACATATTAAGCACTTAAATAAGCAAAAAGGAAATAAGCAAATTTCAAGCATATAAGACAGTTTTGAAGGAAAAACTTAAACATGGAACAAGTAAAGACAAATAAGCATATAAGGACATAAATAAGCAAGATAGGCAAAAAATAAGCACTAAATAAGCTAATGAACAGTAATAAGCTAAAAATGAAAAATGAGAACTTACCAAGCCCTTGCTCAAAACAGGGCAAACAAAGCAATCTACAAGCTCTAGCTTGTCAAAGATAAGCTAGTAGTTGTAACACCTCCAAATTGGGTCGCAGCGGAATAAGGGTCCGGGGCGTGTTACTTCATAGATCAATAACACAAGATATATATAGAACGACCAAAAAGTCGTTTTAAAACTGATACATTAGATTTAACAAATATTTGATACAAATAGCCCGAAGCTTTAACTTGTTCTTGATTATTATTACAAAGATACTGGTTTACAACATAA
>BQNB010065038.1:0-35086 GCA_026074375.1 Tanacetum coccineum
ATAATTTCAAACAGGGGTAATATAGTAAATTTGATCAAACAACCTTGTCTATTTTGAGTAGTGGACAATTAAATTGAGATATCCGAAAAAGGAAACGTGAATTATTAATTTGGGACGAAGGAAGTAGTAAATTTAAGTGTATCACATCCATCGCCGATACTCGTTACCTTATTGACGAATATTGATAGTTATCGTTGTATGTTGTTTTCTTCAAATTGAAGCAAGACCACGTCAGTTTTGAGCTCAAATTAAAGAAAAGTTTATTTTGGTTTCAATGGTATAATCTTTACGCTGTAAAACGTTATAGATTTCAAGATGATTTTTTTTATCGGTATTAGGGGTGTGATGTCAAAGAATGAGAATATAACAAATATATTTCTAGAGTATTGTTGACCCTTTTTCCAAAGCATGAAAAATGATTAAAAACAAAAAAAAGTAATTTCAAACAATGTTTTAAAACCCGGGTTTTGAATCGACCCGGTCGAGTCACCGGGTCACCGGGTTACCGGTTCAACCGGTTGGACCGCCGGGTCAACCCGGTTTTCCAAAAAAAATAAATATATATATATATTTAATAATTAGAAAAAAAATATGTATATAAATCGTGAAATATTTCATATAATAAGCCTAAAGACTATTTATTAACAAATATAACATGTAAAATTAAAATTACGTCGCAAATATATACAATTAACATGTTTTATTTATAAAAAATACGAAAAAATCGAAACCCGGCCGGGTCACATGACCCGGGTTGACCCGGGTCACTTCAAACCCGGCGGGTCAAACCGGGTTTCGGAAATATGAAACCCGGTTTAATTTGACCCGTTTTTTCGGCCGGAACCGGTTCAACCGGTTGACCCGGCCGGGTCGAACCGGGTTTCAAAACACTGGTCTAGCCAACTACCATAATCCAACGTAAACGACGTCGTTACTGATAAACAAACCACAGCAGTGATAGAAACAAGAAGACTTGATAACTGTGTAATCTTTAGTGTGTTAAAAAATGGAAGAATCACAAGAGATATTACTAAACTCATTATCATCAGCCGGAGTACCAATCCCGCCGGAAATATATTCCGTCAACGATCTATCACCGGAAACACTTGTATCAATCTGTGGTTATTCTCTTCGTATAATTACCAAATCGGAATCATTTCCGGTTACTTTGCCTGAATCTATGGCTGATCGTTTCAAAATCTGTACGGATCTCTCTTCGGCTCTTGAGAACCTAGGTTTTATCGGTGATATTAGCTTTCATAAGGTACCATTATCATCTTTTTTAATTCATTATTGTTATATAACTCTATATATCTTATTCTTATTGTTCGATTTGCGTGACCTTGTGAAGTCTATAGGTTACTGGTCGAGGTTCGAGTTAGACCGCCATCAGATTCATTGTATGTTGATTAATGTTTTTAGTAGTGATTGACGTTGAATTTGTTGATTAATTAATTGAGTTTTAAGTTTAAGCATCAATTGTTTTTGAGCGAGCTTTGGCACTGTGTGGAATCTGATTTGATAAGTGATGTTTATAGTAGAGATAGAAAAGGCTATATGTTACCATCTAGTATGAGAGATACAAAATGCTATAGTTGATTAGTATTACTATATAGTTTGAATTGACAAAGCTTCAACCACAAAAGGCTTGTGTATTAAAAACAACACACAAAAACAAAAAAACACAAATTAGGTTTCTAAGCTTGAGCTAGCTCGAGTGAATTGTATCGGCTTGGTATTATGGCTGGAATCATGCCTTAAATTATGATAAGCATGTCTCAACCTACTTCGCGAGTTTGAAAACTGATGAGTTTAGCCGGCGGAAAAAAGCGTATAAGCACAAGTGGATTTGGTGATAAAAACACTTAATCTGCTGAGAAATAAGCATATAAATAGAAAACAGTAAGCAATTGACCCAGATGCCAGTCTACAAATAGCTAATTTTTGTTTATTTATGAGGATGAAGCATTGTGGCTTCACTGATGAATAATTATCGTTGTGAAACAGAGAACATCTGTTGTTTTAGAGAAAATCTAAACTATCTAGTTACTCTTCTATTTCTCATGGTAGTATCTGAAAATTATACTCCATGGAATGGTTCGCCTACTAAGAAGACAGAAATTGCCTGAGGAACAAAAATTAAGTTGTAAGAAAAGCATTTTAGAAGTAATAGTATAATTTCGATCAGAATGTGGAATCAATTGTATGGATCGCATCAATAAGTGAATACGGAGTACTTACTAACAGAGATAGAAATGGCACTATTTTAATTAGTGGTCATGAACAGCTAAGTATTCGATAGAATTTTGTGATGATATTAGGTCTACCTATAAGTTATAGGTTTTGAAATTGGTTTCCTTATACGAGAAATATCTCTATCTCTTGCTTACGGCAGTTCCTGTATCCATCTGAAGAAGACATGTATAAGTTGATAAGATTTTTGGTTGGGAGGCTCTCTGAATTATCTACAAATGCTGTCTCACCAGACACAAAGTTCAATAATGTCAATGCAGACGGTGAAATATTGATCATTTGGGAACAAATTTCACTAATGATTCTGTGACACTGAGAACGGAATTATTGCATAACTATAAGTTGAAGATTTAAAAGCTAAGAACTGATGAAGGTTGTATCAAGTTATCTATTCCAATGTACCTGAAGATGTTGCAGAGCTGCAAAAGGTATTCGTGAAAACAATCGATAAAGTCGGACTTAGTGAATAATGGAAAATGGCGGAGGTGTCGCAGAGGATACACAGTTTGGTCGCAGGAAGTCCTGCTGTGGAGTAAGAGAAGTTAAATCTCAGGAAGAACTTGAATATAACACTTGAAGCAGCACCCATGGTTACTCCTCCAGAACAACTCACACACAGGCAAGTAACAGAACAACATGCTGTGAGTTTTTCTTGGCGAAGTATTGAATGGCTTAATGGCAATCAGTTTGCGGGGTTGATGAGAATAAGCATGTTACCAAGGTTTTTCCGTTTTCAACAAGTACACGGTTTTTTTTTTTTTTTCCATGAATGTCTACTATTTACTGACAAATTGACAAGACATAAAAACTACTGAAACAGGAAAATGTACATTCCGAGTGACTCAACTGCAAGATCATATTGATAGTTGCAACAACTTGAAGAAGCAACATGATTTGTTAAAACGGGCGGTGGAAATGGCTTCCGACAAACAGACGCCTCTGGATTCATACATTACACAGCTGGGCGAGCAAATAGATGCAAAGAGACATAATCTTGCAAAAATAGAGTCAAAATGGTAACTTTTCTTAGAAACGCTATCGCGTGTTTAGCTACTGACTCAAAAAACGCTCTTGATTCTTTATTTTTGTTCTATAATCTGCTATAATACACTGTTTCAAAAGAGTTGATATCTGAAACAGGAAAGCCACCATAAGGTGTTTAGAAGAGAAGAAACACAAACTCGAAGAAGCTATGTGCGCGAAACAACCAGATTCGCAGCATAAACATCAAAATTGGAAAAAGCTTGAGAAGGCCATGGTGTATGCGTATAACTAAATTCAAAGCAAAGGTAAAACTGTGTTCCCCACAGTGCTCATTTATGCATTGGTATGAAATTTTTAACCAAGTCGTATGAGAACTCTAAATAAACTGTAATATATAATTTAGGGAAGATGAACTTTCAATTCTGTCAAAAGAAGTTGAGAAACTACCCAAATTGGCTACAAGAAGATCCTACATTGAGCGGATAAAAGAGATTACTAAAAACAGCCGGAAACAGGACATTGAACATAAGAACGTAGAGCTTAAAATAGAACGAGAGCTTCAGCTGGAGAGTAACATGATACAAGAACGCTTGCATCGAACTTACGCTGTGGTAGATGAAACACTACTGAGGTAAACAACATAACTTTTATTAATTTAGCTGTATTATTGGCTCTTAGGATCAAATCTAATTAAATTCAACAACAACATTCTTCCAAGTGCAGCATGTCTTAAAAAATTTATGATATTATTTATGAACTTTAAAGTAGTATCATCCCATCCAACCTGAACGCCGGTCCGCAACCTGTTTCATCTCATATGGATCAAACGTGTAAACTAAGGAAATAACGTAAATGGAAATGGGTCCCAAACAGGTAGAAAGATCGAAGTGTATTGTTTCGCTGCATAAAAGTTTAAAACGTTTAAACGCGTCCAAGTCATAGTTCCCAAGCACGCTAACATTTAATAGTAATAAAGAATTTAAGAAATGGACAAGAAGTGTTTTTCATCAACTCGAACCACCCCAGCGCTGAATCAAAATACCCATTTTGACGCAGATTTTTAGTTTTACCCGCATAAGCCAATCTGCACACATTTGGTACCTTTAGTGGACCCTATTTTATGGAATGGAAGTGTTCATTCATTTATGTGATTATCTCTATAGGGAAGCAAAGAAAGACCAAGTAGTGAGCAAGCTCACAATTTGCTGACAACCATTCATGAGAGTTTCGAAGAAATTACAGAAAAGATCCTTGCAACTGACCGGGCTCGTAGAGAAGCAACGGACCTTGAAACAAAGCTTTCGAGTGTCGCTGCTCAAAGTTTAAACATTGACAAACTGCAAGCAGATCTCGATGCCATCAGGAAGGAAAACGAATACGCGTTGAATGACGATTGAGTAATTCTTAGCGCAATCATAAAATCTCCTTTGATATTAAACTTCACCTTTGCGCGAGTGTTATAGAGAAGACAGCCAGCTTATACCGCATCATCTTGCATTTGCTTTATTCACTCCATACATCTTAATGAATTCGATAGGTGTGTTTTTCTTCAGGTGCCCCTAATCTTTTTAATAATTACGAATCATAGTTGCGAAAGTTACAAATAGAAGGCAGTTATTTTGGTGGTAAATTTGAGTTTCATCCATTTCGATATCTATTCTGCATAATGATCAATATTAGCATACGTTAATGCACATGATATAATAACTTAAGCCTTAATAGGTGTAAGAAGAATCAATCTATGAGAAAGCTCATTGTAAGATACTAGTTTTTATAAACTGTTTGGAATTTTTATATTCGCCCTTTCACTTTTCTGACCTTCTTCATGATCTAAAAAAAGATATTTGTGAAAAATGGACAAGCGAGTCAGCTAAGATGAAGCAATGGTTCTGTGTAACAAATATATCTCCACCATACTATCTCAACATAAATATCTCAAAAATCAGTATAAAATACTGAAACAAATCCCACAATAAAAATGGAAGTTATTGACCACAGTGGATTACGTTATTAATTAGGATTATGACTTAACCCGATTAATTTTGAAGCTTAGATTTCAGTGCGTAAAGTGCTATGCTTGACAAATACCAGAGGTTGATGATGGATTTTAATTTTTAATTTTTTTTTCTTTTTTTTCAATTCAAACAGCAAGTGATTGTAGTTTAGGGTGCGCTTGGTTAAAAGAGGGGAATGACAAAAAGAAAAGCAAAAGGTATATTAAGGAATATAATGAAGTTTTTCGTTGCATTGGTGTTGCTTGGTTGGATGGTATAAAAAATCATTGCAATATATGTGTATAAACATATGTATTTATGAGTGACAAAAATACAAGACGTTTAGATATAATTATAAAAAAAATATATATCTTAAATATTTCGTTAATAAAGTTTGGTGTCGATTAAAAAAAAGATTAGAAAAAATTTATGGACAAAAAGGAGTTATGAACCGTGAACAGTTGCATGGTTATTAAATACCATACCCCTCAATTTATAGTGTAATTGCTTATTACCTTGTTTAGGGTAATGGTTCATTCCTTTATAGTAAACTAACCATTATTAATTATTGTCTTTACTATTTCTTACCCCTTAATACCACCAACAAGAATGCACATTATCTTTTCACACCTGAGCTAGTTTTAAGAACGAGTGAGACATACCAGTTTAGTATATATAAATAATAATTGGTGTAATAATATGTTATAAATGAACTTCACACAGTAGATAGTATTCAAGCTGTCAAGATCGCGATCCCACCTGCAATCTGTTTTTTCTTTGCAAGATCGAGATCGAAAGATCAGATCGAGATCGGAGAAGATCCTAACCACACGTTTATCATTACATTGTAAGGTAACGGATAAAAGAGTCAAAATATTTTTATTCTTCTACTACATCATCAAATATAAATTTAAATAATATCATCTTAAAATGTCAAAGTTCAAATTAAAATCCAAAGTACAAAAGTAAAAACACATAAAAAGTCAAGTTTCAATCTCACATTCACGATTGATATTAGCGATCAAATTACATAACATGCGTAATAAACGTCTCAAACAAACAAAAGTAACTTTTCACTAGAAATCACTACAAATAAGACTATTCGTGAATTAAAACATAAAGGGTAATAGTTAAAACATGTAAAGTAGAAAGAAACAAACAACAAGTTTACCCGTGAAGAAATTTTCGCTTAAGGGAACTAAACATGAGAGCGTGAAGAACCCTAATTTGTTTTCATGTTATTTCACAATTGTGGGAAAAGTAGATAATTAGGTTTATTGATTAGAAAATCTAAGAATGAAACCGCAATATATTGTACTAGAGATCGAGAGTCGGACATCAGTAGTGAGAGTTTTTTTGGGCCTAATAAAGTAATGGGGCCTAGATAAGTAAGTAACAATAAGTTAATAAACTATGGAAATTTGGTAAACTCGTGATCGACAACTCGATCCTATGTTCTTACGCGCGAGTTTACGATCCTACTTGCGATCCTACCCCTCTGATGTGAGCCTACACCGATCCAGACTACACGATTTTATCGCAGGTGGACCACGTAAGATCGTAACATCTTACGGTAAACTCGCGATTTGACACCTTGATAGAGTATAATCTGGGATAAAAAATAGTTGTCAGTAATTTGTTTTTAAGTTAAAATATTGTCACAATTATAAATTTATAAGTTTGTAAGTCTAAGAACTTAATTTTACGTAAAATTAACTAAATCTTTCATACTTATATAGTTATCATATTTGTGCACACGCGGATTTTACATAAATTTTTTCATTATGTATTAATATCGATTTATATTTTTTAGAAATTTTTCTTGCACGAATAATTTGACTTTGTTTAACGGCCATAGTGTTTATGTTGATATTGTTTAAATTTAACTATTGATATCATGCTCAAGAATGTATGCGTGTTTAGTAGCACGTAATGTCCCTTGAAATAATTTGTGTCGTTGTTATATGTACAGTCTTGTATATGTTAGCATGTATTGTAGCCAATATTGTATTATGTGTTGTAACAGACTCAAGCCCATATCTCTGTTAGCTGTAAAATTAGTATGCTAGCTATATGATTTGTCAATCATTATCATGATTGTCAATCATTAGTTAAAGTATTAGCTGTACTTGTCCTTATCTGTAACAAACCCATATCTTTGTAGGCTATATAAGCCACTCGTGCCCAATGAGAAATCACACAGGCCATTTTTAAACCATTCAAAACGTGAGATAGGTGGTGGGGGGGGGTTAGGGGGGGAGGGTGGGGAGGGAGGGGGGGGGTGGAGGGTGGGGGTGGGGGGGGGGGTGGAGATGGGGGGGGGGGAAATAGGATGGAGGGGGGTTAGGGGGTGGGGGGGAGGGGGGGGGGGGGTGAGAGGGGGGGGGTGGGGGTGGGGGGGGGAGAGGAGGGGGGAGGGTGGAGGAAGGGGGAGGGGGGGTAGAGGGCGAAGGGGGGGGAGGGGGGGGGGGGGGGGGGGGAGGGGTAGAGGGGGGATGCCGGGAGTCCAGTCTGATATGAGAATTGTAGTTCATGACATCACGGAGTGTTTTATTGGTGAGGTTTTTAGATAAGTTAGAATGTAGTTTTACGTGACGTTCCCGACGGTGGAGTCCGTCAACTAATGACTGCGCTAGTACTAACGATCCTCCAATAGTTTTTGCAGTGATTGAAGTGAGGGAGGATAGAGTACCACGGATATTTCTAAATATCACTAGTTAGTTGGCACTTTGGCCCATTGACACAATAAGTCCCTTAAGTCATATTCTCTCATAATTGTAACACATTATACTTTCTACTTCCATATTACATGTACTTGACTAATGGTTTGACTTTCGGGTTTGACTAGCCAATAACGTAACGCATTCAAACTTGTAAAAATCATTGTCAAACTATTACGATGGCATTCTCGAAATTAAATACATAAATCCGGTTTTGGGGTGTTACAAATCTACCCCCGTTATTTAGATTTTGTTTCACCGAAATCTCTTCGTCTAATATTAACCAAAACTTGGTCACATTTGACCTCACATTTTATCTTAGCATTCTCAAACATGTACTTAACTAGTTGCATTAACCTATATGGTTTTGCAACTCTAGCCATGCTATAACACCTCTAATTACTCTTAACCCGACTCCTCGCTTATTTCTATCACATTTACACTCTTTCTAATAACAAACGTCAATTAGGTGACATTTATCATATCTAATTATATCATTTTAGTTAACTCGTTTCTTACTCAACGCACTTAATTACCTTATTCTATATTTTCAATCAAGGACTATACGTCCCTTAAGAAATTGTATTATCCTGACTTAACGTAAGTCAAACATTAGTTAATACTTTCATATTTACCATAGTCATCTTTAACATTCCTTTTATCGTTTTTATTATAAAATTTTGCTTTATTTACTTTGTTTTAGGTAATTTTATCAATGACAATAAGTCGCTTGGAATAATTTAACACTTTGACTACATAAGTCAAACCTTTACTATTACCTTCCAAATTGACATTAGAGTGCTAATAATATTTAGTGACCATCATAGTCATTACACCATGCCGTAAGGCATATTATAATCTAAATTTAAACTTTTATCTTTTGACCTATACTCTTAACGTCTAAAACTTAGCTTTCCCCTAAAGACTCTAGTAAAAGTCACACTCAAATCCTTATTTCGCCTATCTTATTTCCTACGACATCTAACTAGTTTTAGACTCTCATCTTTTACTTCTTTAATCCCTCCCATGCTATGCCGAGAACACATAAGCCCACTTATTTATACTTCTTTATTTACATTGAGAAGCGTCCCAATCAATGCAAATAAGGAAATATAAACTTATAGTTTGGTGATTCACAATTTCTTTATTTAAATAAAGAGGCGTCCCAATCTATTTAATTAAGGAGATTATAAATCATTTACTTATACTATTACGTTCATCGTTAACATTCTTAGGCTATCCTGAAGGATACAATTACATTTCACACTAGATCCAAGCTAATTTTAAATTTAACATTCTTTACCCCTTTTTGTCATTTACGTACTTTTTTAATCATATACTTTTCAATTTCCACTTTTTATTGCCTTATGCAATTGTAACTCACACTTTATCATCCTTCATTATATTTTGTAAGATTCAATTGATACTTGTCTATCTCATATATTAGATATTCATATGCATTTATTGTTTTCTTGTCAACCCCACGTTGGTCTCATGATAAATTCTATACCAACACTTTCTTTTAATTCATTAAACTTTTTCACGTATATAAACTTCATATTTAGTTTACTTTAAGACACACTCATTAATCCATTTTACTCATCATACATCCCCTTCATATGTCTATATGATTCTATTTATTCTTTATCATTCATATACGTCTCGTACTTAATCATATCATACCATCACGTTATACTTTATCATGTTCTTTACATTACATGAATTATCATACTTTAACCCTTTATTAGTAATTCGCATAAACACTTACTCTCAATACATAATAACTTTCACTTAAGATTTTTTTTTTCATAATTCAAACATTTACACATTTACTTACCCCAACTTACATACTTTTATCATTACTTATCAAGAATGCAATCTTATGCATTTATCTTAGCTTAAGTACTTCTTAAACTCATATCGTCATACACATCATATATTACTTAGACATTTAAATACCCTATCATAGACCTTACATCAAATAAATATACCCTTCCGCTCTTAACACTTCTCCAATAAGTGTTTTACATTCTTAGCCATAATCATATTCCTTATTCTATGGCAAAAATAACACATATCTCATTTCATAATCATTCTATATCTAAGCATCATCATTCTAATTTCCATAAGCACTTAATCTACCTTATAACTAAGGCATTCACATTCTTTGCTACTTACACTTACGGCAAATGCATCTACAAGTGGTCTAAGTTTAGGCAACCTATAGTGGAAACCTACTTTACTTAGACCGAAGTTCTGACACCAAGTTAGAACGCCCCTTTTTTGATTTTTTTGACACTAATAAGATTAGTATTAGTATAAAATAGACCTTTTTGCATCTAAAATAGACCCATTACCTGAAGAATATTTTTAAGTTAGTAATAGTCTAAAATAGACCCTTCTGCATCTAAAATAGACTCATTTTTTAAAGAACATTTTAAAGTTATTAATAGTCTAAACTAGACCCTTTTGCATCTCAAATAGACCCATTTTTTGAATAATATTTTAAAGTTAGTAATAGTATAAAATAGACCATTTTACATCTAAATTAGACCCATTTCTTGCACTTGTATATTTTGACCTATTTTCTTGAAAACGACTTCAACCAACTTTGACGAATACATAAAAACATTTCCAGATTTCATAATACAGTAGCAATACATTATATTCATAAACATCCATGGTCCTAAATGACCGATAACTAATACTCTACGGGTTGCCAAAACACCCGTTTTGACCCGTTTTTGCATACACTTTACACCAAACTAATTAAAAAATGAACTTTTACTCATTTCAACTCGACGTTTACATGATATTTTGACACTAACCACATTAGTAACAATTCGTTTATGAAACTTGGTGTTCAACCTTGATTTGAGCTTGGAACTAATTACTAAGCTCCTAGGCACTTCCATTACATTTTTAAAACCTTACCATTCTAATCCCACTTGTAATTCTACAACATAATGCCAAGCGATTACCTTCTTCACATTAACCTACAAACGTAAGCAACTCAACCGTAAGCAACGCGACTTAGTAAGTAAACAGCAAAAAACATGTTACCAACTTCATTTCCATCTATCAACAATAAAATATCCACATTAATTCACTATAACATTCATACATTGACTTACACAAATCCACTTAAACATCACTCTGATATCACCTTCCTAGTTAGTCATAGCTAAAAACTAACTTTATGTACTATCTACTAACACATCGAGATCAACCATTATAGCATTAAAAAATAAGCCACATAACACATAATGTGAATAAATCCATATAATAACATATTATGACCGGTTTACTTACCTTGAATTCATGCTAATATAAACAAAGCATCCTCACCATCATTACTTGAATCCTTGTCAATAATTATTCATAAGCCATAAACAATCTCATTAAGCCAAAACAAGGGTTTATAAAACCCATCTACATATCTTTAACCATTAATTAACACCGTATGATCTTTACCATGATTATATAACAAAAACCCCCAAAATCAACTCTAATTTACAATATAATTAAAGGTGTTCTTAAATTCTCCATAACCGATAATCTAATCTCTTTTAATTATTATGTAATCACTTTATATCTTAACCTAAATTTATTACTTTGTTCTTAAATCTTAATTTACTAACTCATAATCACAACACCTCAATATAGGTTTTAGAACATCAAAATTACCATAAACACCCTCAAATTTGGGTACATGAACCCTAAATTTCAATCTCAATTTAACTTAAATTAGAGGTACCTACTAGGTTGGGATCATTGCTAGAATCGCCTACATAAGCCTAGAACTCAATCCTTTCTTCAATTTGATCAATTAAGAAAGTATGTGTCTCATTCCTCTCTTGTTCTTCACGACATACTCACACTCACACATAAGACAAATGTGAAGTGTGTAGAATGTCCAGGGATATTTCTAAATATCACTAGTTAGTTGGTATTTTGGCCAACTGACACAATAAGTCCCTCAAGTCATATTCTCTCATAATTGTGACACATTATACTTTCTACTTCCATATTACATGTACTTGACTAATGGTTTAACTTTAGGGTTTGACTTAGCCAATAACGTAACACATTCTAACTTATAAAAATCATTGTCAAACTATTTCGATGGCATTCTCGAAATTAAATACTTACATCCGATTTTAGGGTGTTACATAAATATGAGACGTCCATGGAGCATATTTAACGCTGAATGAAATAATATATTTCAAAAAAAAGGGGTGGGAGCAGTCGGCTTGATAGTCAAGATTATTCAGTACTTGATGGTTTATGGTTTGTGAGAAAAGTTCCCATAAGGAACATGGTCAAAAAAAAAAAACAAACCCGCTTCAGATCTATCCATTCATTTTATTTTCATCTAATGGTTTAGATTAATTCTTATATTAATTTAATTAAAAAACCCACTTTCACCCTATTTCTTAAAAATAAAAATATCACAAACCGTTAATCGTTACGCAAAACGAAACATACCATCGCGACGAGAATTAAATCATCTTTCTATAGAGGGGCACTTCTATATACTTCGACAAACTTTTTCGAATTTTTTTTTTCAATCACGTCAGAAAAAATCTCATGGGATTTTTGAAATCACATGAGATTCTTGCATACCAAATCCATGTGGATTTTTTTCAAACGTGATTGAAAAAAAAATTCGAAAAAAGAGTTTCGTCGAAATAATAGAAGTGCCCCCATAGAAAGATAAAAAAATACTCGTTGTGATACTTCAAACGAACTTATTTTGATTTTTTCAATCACGTCTGAAAAAATCACATATAATTTATAGCACAATCACATGTGATTTCATAAAATCACATGTGATTTGTGATACAAATTACATGTGATTTTTTAAAGACGTGATTGAAAAAAAATAATTCAAAAAAGATTCGACAAAAAATCACATCTAAAAAATCACATGAGATTTGTATCACAATCTCATGTGATTTTTTTCAGACCGTGAATTGAAAAAAAAAAACGAAAAAAGAGTTCTTCGTAAAATATATATATAAAGTGCCCATCCTATAAGAAAGATAAAAAATTACATCGTTGCGATACTTTCGACGAACTTTTTTCCGTTTTTTTTTCAAATCACGTCTGAAAAGAAAAAATCACGATGAGATTTGTATCACAATCTCATTGATTTCACAAAAATCCCATGAGATTTTTTCTGACGGAATTGAAAAAAAAAATTCGAAAAAAGTTCGTCGAAAGATATATACAGTGCCCCTCTATAGAAAAATAAAAAAATACTCGTCGAGATGGTGTATTTTTTTTTTCGTTTAAAAACGATTATCGTTTGCTAGATATTTGGAGTTTTAAGAAAAAGTGGAAAAATGAATGAATGAAAAAAAAGAGTTCGTCGAAAGTATATATACATGTCCCCTATAGAAAGATAAAAAAATACTCGTGCGCGATGGTGATTTTTTCGTTAAACGATTTATCGTTTGCTAGGAGTATTTGAGTTTTAAGAAAAAGTGCGAAAAGTGGATGATGAAAAAATGATGTGGTTAGAGTAAACCCATTTGTTTTTTTTTGTCCTTGTTTTTTGAGGATCTCAACTCATGGTTTGGTATGTCAATGTTGTTCTACCAAGAATATTATGTTTATTTATGTCTGTTGTACATTATCAGTTGATAACTTAGCATGCTTCATTCAAAGTAGTACTAACAATCAGCAACTCATCTTTTAAAGTGTTTCAAAGAATGTTGAAAAAAATATTATAGGACTGCTTTACAACATCAATGGGATTGATTTACGTATCAACCCTTTACAAACTCATTAAATTATTAGTCAAATAGATTGCCCACATATAAATCGAGCTGAAGGCCCAATTTCAAATATATATTAGAACTCTTTATATTATTCACCAACTTATGTTTGACTGTTAAAGTGATCAAAGTTTAACTTGAATTGGATTTTAAAATTGTATAGACATGGTCGAAATGGCATAGTAGTTTTATTTAGTTCATAGAATACTAAGGTTGGAACATGGGCTGACCAATTTTACTTCATGTATTTATGATAGTGAGACTCATTACCCCCATTGTCTTCTTTTTTATTTAACCAATTTAATATGTTAAGGGTAGAACTTAATTAATCTTGCTATTGTGCATGTCTTTGAGCCTACAATCCTAAAGACACGTTGAGGTTTTATTTGATATTTATCTAGCGAGCTTTAACCAGTCTTTTACTCAATATGACCATTTTCTCAGAGATAAGTTACAGAATGGTAATGAAAAGGATTGAAAGAAACTTAAGAAAATGTTTGAACGAGATTGAAGCAATAGGTATTTAGTCCTTAAACTCAATTCGGAGATGTTTTTCTTCCCTATTTCCTTCGATGCAGCCATGACTGCTACAGTATAATATGTTAAGTAACTTAGCTGGACATAAAGTATTACATTAGTACAATTGTTTGTTAAGAAACAAAAAATAATACATGTATTAGTACCAACAATGTACGATGTAGTTACACTATATTGCTGGCTCGAGTTTATTGCCTTGATAGTTTATTTCTTTGTTTGTCTACAGATTTACGCTGTAAAGCCATATCCAGAGGTTCATTACAAAGGATGAAGTTGTGGTTCTTTCGGTAGTATTAGGCAATATTGTACATTACTGTGTATTTACTTTAGCGGAAGAAAATGTATACACTAATATTTATTTTCTCATATAATAGTAACAATTGCTATTGGGCTTATTGAACTTTGGAAGGTCTATGTGTTTGATCACATCATAGTCTTGAAAAAAACAAACGTCGTTTAAATATTCCAGCCAAACAACGGCCCAACAAAAAAAATAAGCTCCGTACCGCTCAAATAAATTTTAAAGAAAGAATTTTACAAAACGCCCTGAACGTTGAACTATTTACGACTCTTTTATAATATAAATTTTATTATCAAATATATACCGATATATCTGTATCGCCCATTCAGATAAAAAATACCCAGCGAAAGATCTTTAAAAAAAAAAAAACTTTGAATTGCGAACAAAACGAGCCAAATATAGTGCAACGCTTCTGACATAACGCACGATTTTATAAAAAATGTTGAAGTTTAATATAAATAAAATAAATTTTTTTTTACAAAACGTACTCTCAACTTTTAACTATTTACGTTTTTTTATATAATAAACTGTATTTATCAAATATTTAACACATATCTACCGATTCATATATATAACTAAAAATGTCATTAACGTGTCATTTACGCACTAAAAAACCATAAGCCCAATATCTAACACTTATTTACCCAAAGCTCATAAAATTAATATTAAAAAAAAACCTAATATAGCCAAAAAAATAAACTTTTAAATATGAGGCCCAACACATAAGCCCATATAAGAAAAAAACGATTAAACATGAGACCAAAAAATAAACCTGCACAAAATACAAAAAAAAAAAAAATTAATGTCCGTAGCAACGCGATTCATGAAAAATTATGGCCTGCGGTAACGCGCCAGCTATGTAATCAAATCGCGACAAACATAAGCCCCCACAACCGCGGAAAATGCCCACCATTACGCAATCAAAAACACGCGTCTAACGCTAAGAAAAAAAAATAAATTAAAACTTAAAAAAAAAATTTAACGGCCCCGCAGAAAACGCGCTATACAATTAATGCTTGTTCAAACTATACTGGACAAACACAAAAGTACCAACAGCAACCCCATATTAGAAAAAAAAATTGTGACTTTTTAAACGCAGACAGAACCCCGAAAAAATTAACGACACTTAAACTGTAGAAAAAACCGCCGTCTGCAGCTAAGAGCGCAGTTACAAAGAACTTGTTCTCATCATTCCGATCCCCTATTTTTTTCTCACACAAATGCTACAGTAACCTTTAAATATCAATTTTTTATTCAAATGAATAGTAACATTATTATTAACCTTTAAATATTAGCTTTTTTTAACGTTTTATTTATACTTGAACCGATTTTATTTATACGTTTTATTTATACTTGAACCAACTTTATTTATACATTTTTCGTACGTATGTTTTCTCATACGTTTTTAACGTTTATTTATTACGTTTTATTTATACTTGAACCGATTTTACTTATACGTTCAATATAACGCTTTTGGTACGTATGTTTCTTATACGTTTTTTGAACCTTTTTTTACGTTTTATTTATACTTGAACTGATTTTATTTATACATTTGTTAATGTTTTTCTAAGTTTTTGAACGTATGAAAACCGATAAAACGGATGAAAATGTATGAAAACGGACAAAACGTACAAATACTTGAAAAAACGTAAAAAGACATACAAAACGTACAAAAACAGACGAAAAACTTATTAAAACGTTAAAAACCGACAAAACCGACAAAAACGGATGAAAACGTACAAAGAAATTCAAAAACTCAGAATAACGTAAAAACGTGCAAAAAAGTACAAAAACGGACGAAAACCGTATAAAAACGTTCAAAAACAGATAAATACCAACAAAAACGGATGAAACGTACGAAAACGTTTGAAAAAGTACCACGTAGAAAAACGTAAAAATACGGTATATAAACGTAATAAACGTATAAAAATTTAAAATAAAAAAGAAATAAAATAATAATAAAAACTAAAAAACAAAAAATTTACGATAAAAAATAAACGCAGCAAACCACATTGACCATTTATGAAACACTTATGAGGTTATTGATGTCATTTCCACCATCTAAACCAACAATTAACAGTGAACGTAACGGAGTTAGTAGTCAAGGGACCAAACCTGATACGATCAGAACCATAAGAAGAGGATCCGTTAAATTTTCTTTCGAGGAAACAATTTCGTTAAGCCCGGCAAACTACATGGACGATTTATGCAATTAACTCTTCTTTTTACATATGCATGTATAATTATATAAATAAAAAAACACTTCTTATATATATTAACATGGCATATAAAAGTTATTTGCTAGTACAATTTATCATTCATTTTAGTTTGACAAATTCATATTTACAAATAGATCATCTAATGAAACCAATCTTTTGTAAGCCGTCTTTGGTTTATAACTTTATATATTCGAGTAAAATTAAAGACTTGATAAAAATTATAACAAAAAATAAAACAAAAAAAGTAAACATTAATTATTTTAATATAGAACATTTTAATGAGATCAGTGATTACCTAATGATTAATAAATTTTGATAGGTTTAGAAAAATTACTTGATACATTTAGACTTAACCAACGAGAATTAGTAGTAAGTATAATATGTGAAACTAGTAAGACCACATAGCTTTCACAAATAAATTATTTGGCTGGGATCACCAATCTGGAATCTGAATTTATAACCGTTTAGTTTATCTCTGATTTACAGAAGCAATAATCAAACTCGTGAATACTCAAACGACAAATTATATTTTAAACATTATCATAGACGTTATATATTTTTTAAAGTCATCAAAAATATGGTAATTGAATATTTGATTCATGTTGGAGAATCTTGTTTTGATTACGAGGGTCCACTCCTTTAACAAATGATCAACGTAGTTGGTAATAAACAGTTTAAGTTTTTTAATGCTAAATTTGAATTATTTTTTTGGCTCATGTTATTTGTACCCATCTGAAAAGCCGTTTGTACCCCTCTGGTTTTTCTGGTTTTTTTATTTATTTTTTATTTTTATAATTTTGTTTATATTATAAAATAGTGAAACGCAGAATGCGAAACGAAAATTATAAAATTTAACAGGTCAAAAGTATGAAACTGTCAAAAATTACGGAACAGAAACTGATAAAAAACTGCGTTGCACTGTAAAAGAGGGGACAAAAAGACCAAAAAGTACGAAAACAATTCATACTTTTTAGGGCCAAAGGGGGTACAATATAGCAACGACCGACTGACAAGTTAGAGACGTTTTCCAGGTATTTGGCCTGAGAGTTATACACTTGCTTGTACGTTCAAGAGTTGCTCGAGAAATGTTTAGGATAACCGAATTTAAAAAATTAGATTTTACAAACATAGATGAATCCCACATCGAAATTAAGAGTTAAGTACATAGATCTTCCTTGTGGTTGTCCCAAAAATGCATGTTTCATCCTAAAAGTCCCGAAATTACACTGATCGTCCCTGTAGTTGTCCATTTTAAGTTGACCGGTCCTTTGACCATAACTCCATCTAAAATCTTGTTATCTTTTTCTTTCGTTAGGGGTAAAATCGGCATATCACATAATAACCACCTCAAGGACTAACAGTGTTACCCTGTAACTCCCACATATCATTTCCCGCCAAATCCCACGCCTTATAAGTCCACCTCGCTAACCAGCGATCCAACTTCCACTTCACCGAATCCAAAACTACTCCCAAGAACCCTAACCCTTAAGATCAATGGCCTTATGTTTTTGTGGGCTTCCTTGCAGTCCACCGAACATCCTGGACTGATACTAATCTAGGTCGCAAGTTCCTTGGCTGCCTAAAGATTGAAGGCCAACGTTGTATTTATTTTCACTAGTTGTATCCTCCCATGTGTCAAAGAGCTATGTTGATAATACCGGGTTTGTTGAGGGCGAGGAATAGGATAGAAGCTGACATGATGGTGCTTGTGCAAGCAAACATGAACTTGAAGAAGTATTTGAATTTTGAGTTTGGGTGGCATTGGCTTCGTTTCCTACTTTTATATCTTAGTCTATCTGTCTTCTAGTGGTTCTGTGTTGGGTGTACTTTTTGATGGAAGTTGTATATGGATGAAGTAGGGTTTTATGTCCATGTCATAGCATAATGATCTTGTTTGTTGTTGTCTGATGTTTGTATGTAAGCACCCAATGGTTTTTGATAAATAGAAATGGTAATTGTCTAGTATTTATATATCATTGATTGTGTACTGTTTAAACATTTGATTTGTTCATGGTTTTGTAAGAACCCTTTTTGTCTTTAGAAGTATCAATACTCAGTAACCACAACAACACATTACTACCTCTTAACAACAGTTGACTTTAGAAGGTCTAAACATAAATTTAATACTTGTAACCAAACATAGAGTCAACCAAACAGAATACTTCTAACCAAACACAAACCAAACACAGAGTCAGCCAAACATAGAGTTATTGCATGACAACTAGAGTTATAATCCTAATTACATGAAAGTAAACAGAATTCATATTGTTCAAAAGATCCACAAGTATCCTTTGGTCTTATCTTATGATCAGAAAGCTGGACCTGCTAATGGTCCTTGAAACCTTCCTTGGTCCCTTGGGTTTGTTGTGCTTTATGCTGCACTGGGTTGACTTAAGGCCTTACTTACACCAACAGCTTGACCAGATACATTTCTTACACTAGCAGCTTGACCTGAGACCTTCCTTGAACCAGCAGCTTGACTAGAGACCTTCCTTGCACCAGCTTGACTAAAACCACCACCTTGACCCCTGCAGCCTTTCTTGTTATGACCCACATTGCCACATTTACCACAACTAATTGACTTGCCCTTCCTAGAAAGCTTTCCTGATGAAGCACTTTGACTTCTAATATCATCATTTGACTTATTCCTCTTCTTTGGTGGCCTGCCAATTGGAGGTTTGTGGAAAGATGGTATTATGACTGTTCTAGACTCAACTAATAGCCACATATCCCTTCCATTACACGGGTTAACCTTGAATGAGTATACACGTGCCCATGTTTCAAGTCTGTAAGCAGCATGAACCCATTGTTCAGGTATACCAACACCCACAGAATTCTTAAACATGTTGTATATTAAAGCCACAACATGTTTACATGGTATTTCAGTCAGCTCCCACTTCCTACAAGAACACACCCTTATATCCATGTTAACAACATTCTGGTCCTTGTAAGGCCTAGTTACTTGATATAAAAAACCTCAATTCCATTGAACATTGTACTCAATAGCCTTTTTTGATAACATCAAACATTTTTATCACAGAAGGAGTAAGTGGTCCAACAGACTAGCTAATCACTTTTCTTGACTACGCACAATCCTTTTCATCAAGTTCTCTACTGATATATTTCCCCAAACAAGTAATGATGGGTTGATCTCTGCCATCAACTAACTGCCTATTGAACACCTCACAGATATTATTTATTAGAAATCACATTGGCTCTGCCTGTTAAAAAAAATGACGCACGTTAAATCAGCATATGACAGTTATTAATATGGTTTTGTCCATTGTGAGATTACATAATTACCTAAAAAATAGCTCTTCTCCATTGTTCTAATAGGAATCATCATCAACCAATCATAAGCATCCAGAGTTAATAACTTGAGCTAAACCCAGTACTTTCTCTTGAATTTCACCTTCAAAAGTGGTGTTTTCCAGATGATATCCTTGGTAACGCAACCTCCTTTAAACGGACTTCATATTCTCATGAATATGCCTAACACAGTAACATCGTGTTCAGCCCTTGAAACACACATTGTAATGGCTTGTATAAGTCCATGTGGACAGTTAAGGTTGAGCATGTGATTAAAACTGTACCTTTTCTAAGTTTACATAAAACACATGATAAATTATACAATAAAATATGTACCTTTTTTCCTATCATAAAATAAAGTTAGTTTGAAGTTCTTCTATACCAAGATCCTCTCCAATAAGTTTTAAAAACCAACACAAGATCCTTACTTTCTCTGCTTCAACTCTATAAATTATGCCTATGGATAAATCCCATTGTTTGGCATCAACCCCCAACTGCTGTGAGTACTGACACTGGTCAATGACCGACATGGAAGCACCATCTAATCCAAGATTTCTCTCCCACAAGCTCTAAAAACCTTGTTTGAGAGCTCCCAAATACACATACACCCTTTTAAAAATTCTTGTAAGAGACTCTGGATTTGGTTCTTGTTGTACATTAATCCGAACAGTTGTGCTTGGATTTTGATTGATCAATTCTTAGGCATATTCTCTAAGCAGTGAATATTGTACTCTGTAACTGCCTGTCATAATATCAGATGCAATTCTCTTTGCCCTGAAAGCTTTCATCTTTGAGACCTCCACCTCAAATTGTTTCTGCATTTGATCTTGAACTGCCCTTACAGGAATATCAGGATTAGTAGCAAGTGATTTGATAACATGATCTGCAAGAAACCTAGATGTACAAGCTATAATTGCTCTTGATTGTATGCAGGTGTGATCTTCAATTAATGTTCTTACTTCTCATTTGCATTCTTTAGTGTATGTAACAAGCATTGTCCAAGCGCATGAGTATTTGTCTACTTTCTTTGGTGTAATGACCTTTTTACCCTTCCCCTCCATTGTTTTGTCTTTACCCAAAATATTATGCTTGCCACTATTGATGTTCTTTCTAATGCCTGGACCACCTTTTGTTTGAGAAAATACATTTTTGTCCATGTTAGTATCAATAGCAACATAAGGGACCAATGTTGGAATTGTGCCTTCACATCTAACTCTCACCCTTTCATTATCATTTTTTACCAGTATTAGTTGTCTTCTAGTCTCAACTGAATGTTTCTTAACTCTTCCTTTCACAATTTCCTTACTAGCAAATTGTTGCCCTAAGTAGAAGTAATACTTATTGGGACCCTTGTTTTTTTGCTTGCCTATTCTTCTTAATTCCCTAAGTTGAATTCTCCTTTTAAAATCAATTCCATCCTCTAAGTCACTGCCAAATGAGTCATAATCAATGACATCTAGATCATCTTCTTGAACATCAACAACACCTATACTTGTATCATGTTTAGGGTCTGCAGTGAAATTAAATTATTCATATTCACATGAACTTCTTCAACTATATGCTCATCATCATCAAACACATCATCATGATTTGGATCTTAATCCAAATCCTCTAAATCACTACCACTTGTATCATTTCATTCTGTATCACTCTTTTCTTCTTCTGATTCCGTATCTGCTTCCACTCCACTTCTTTGAACGTCCCAAATAAGAAAGCATTAGCTTAGAACTTGTACCTTATACATAACTACCACTGCTCTCCAAGTGCTCTCATCCCCAATGATCTGCTTCCCAATGTTTGCATAGTCACCTAGTATCTCATCAAGACCATCAAAAGGATCAACAACACTCTTGACTACAATTGGTCTTACCACAGAACTAGCCGGCTGCTCTTTACTTAATTTTTTCATTACTTCACCAATGCTTGATGACTTAGAGCTAACCTTTTCCTACTCTTTTCTCACATTCCTATTAACATCAGGACTGCTATCAAACATACTAGTGTCTACAATACTACTTCCATGTTAACATACACCAAAATGATCTATAGTCCTAACTTAACTTTGACATCTTCTAACACATACACATTAATATCAAACTGTGCAGACCTAATCCAAAGCCTAAACTTGGTATCAAAAAATTGGCAGTACATGTAAAGTCCATCTACTACCATAACCAAGTTTATCTATCATATCTTTAAGGAATGTAACAAAACTCATCAATATCAAAATATTACTGATGATACCTTCCACTAACAATGTAATAACCTAATAAGGTATTGGTGTAAACCACCCGCCATGGTGGATTTCCAATGTCAGTGACTTAGGGGTACGATGTGACATCTGTGATTTAATCAGGTTAGTGATGCCTTTAGAAATGGCTAAGAGTTCATTTTGTGTGATTTCTTGTGTGCTATATGTTATATATGTGTGCTAAGTGGTTTGAATAGGTGTATGATATAATTTTGAGGTGTATGATCATCTCATTATGAGTGCGTTTTTGTTTGGTGATGAGTATTCCATTTGTTCACGTATAGTGATAATGGAAAGTAATGGCGTATAGCATGCAATGCTACGTCAATAGTTAGATGATTTTATGTTAAGCGTTTATTTGAAATGTATCATGGTGGAAATAGGTGAAGTGAGTGAAATTTGGATATTTATAGTAGACTTTCTAAATATAGAAAGTGAAATGTGAAATGAAAAGTTATTTTTAGAATGTTTTGTAATTAGCGTTTATGTAAAAAGGTTTAATCAAATTAGCTTAGGTTTTTATGAAAACTTAAGGTAATGAAGGTAATTAGTTAATTAATAATTAAAGAAAAAAAAGTAAAATAAATATATGTATGTATATGTAGAAATCGGCCCAAGGAAGGAAAAAGAAAAAAAAGAGATTTTGGGCCTTATCTTTGGAGTTTGACTAGGATTATGATTCTAGTTAGTTAGATAAGGGATCCATAAGCCAAAAAACGACTCATTCAGCCCCCATATCCCTTTTGAGTCAACTTCCATCCCTAAGAACAAGGAGAACAAGAATATGATCCAAGGTTTTGCTAGGGTTTGTGTTAGGAGCTAGTAATCAAGAGGTATGTATCCTTAACCTAGTTTAATTCTTGCATTCATGTAACAAATAATATGATGGATCCAGGCTTTACATAAAATACAGATTATATATGAACTTTAATGATGGTATAATGATTTGGGTTAGTTTAGGGTTATGATCATGCACGTTGCATGTTAGGGTTTGCATTAGATCATGATTTAGAGTTGAGCAGAATTTAGGGTTGTGTTCAACTGATGATATCTAGATGTTAAAAACGTGTTTTGATATGATTCAAGTACCTAAATTGAAGTTCAAAGAGTCTATTTTTCAAAAAAGTCCGGCCTCGAATGATTTGGAGTTCTGGAAATTGGTTAAATATTGGTTACAAGAAAGTTGTCAAAACAGTAAATACGGGTCAGAATTAGGTCATGTTTAGGAGGGTAAAACCCTAACTTAAAATTGGAATTAAGGTTAGCCAATCTACAGTGGTTAAATTCAATATGTATATAAAGAAACCCTAGAAGTATAGCTTCTGATTGTATGTCTAAGTATGGTAATTAGGGCCATACATTTTAGTGTGCAATCAGATTCAAATTGGGACACTTTTGAAGTTTGATTTTATTTGGGATAGTTGCACATGTAATGAGCATTTAGGAATCACAAGGTAGTTAGTAAACTTATAAATAAACTTAGATGATTTTTGGTATAATTTATGAAGGTCAGCAACTAAGGTTTTCAAGTTAGTAAAGATACACTAAAATTCTGCAATTTCGAATAAATTGTAGTTAACTAGTGTAATGTGTTAATGAGGTGGTTAAGGTTGGGCATGGTGTCGGGGTGACCCATGATGGTTAATCAAACCCTTAGACATCCATCATATGTGTGTTACATGGACTAGAGCTTTTAGCTTGGTCACGTGTAACCGTGTTTATTTATTTGTATAGTTGCCTGATAGGAATTGGAAGCTGCGTTTTAAGCATTCAGGTGAGTTACATAGTCCCACTTTTTATTGTGTTTTAAACTTGGGATGGAAATGATGAAAGTGTTGAAATGAGTTTTAAATTGTTGTGATTATGTGTTGGTGTAAATGCATGGACTATTATGTGACTGATATGCGTTATGTACTACATGTTATGTGATGTGATATTGATGTGTGAACTAAGTCAGGAGGGTTACTTGCGGGTATCCATGGCCTGTTTAGTGGAAGGAATTATTGCCTAGTCAGGAGGATTACTTACGAGTATCCATGCCTTAGCTAGAGGGAAAGAGATTGGTATGATCCAAAAGCGATTGAGGTCGTCTGCTTGGTGTTTGAATGATTGATTGGATTGAATTGCGTGTTAGCTTGTATGTTAGTTAGCATAATTGTCATGCAAAAGTATTGTTTTATAATCACAGTAATTGGATAAATTATTTTGGGATGGATTGAATATGTGTGTATGAAAACCTATGTTTCTCACCAACTATTATGTTAACGTATAAACATCATTTTCAGGTATTCAGCAGGATGAGATTAAAGTTAGGACAAGTGGCTAGATGGACCGTAGGCAGCTGGCGAAGTTTAGTTATCTAGATTTTGTTATTTGTTTTGGATGATGAATGTTAATTGTTTTGCTTTATTAGGATGTATGAATGTTTGCATGTCATGACGTTGGCATGAACTGCCTTCATTTCAATGTCAGACGCCTTTTGGATTTTTGTTGATGTGTTTGGGTATTTTCATGACACTGCGTGTCTATACCTTGTATTTTATGCGTGTTTTAGTTTCTCTATATAGACGCCAATGTTTTGTGATGATTCCCTTTCTTGCCGCGCCTCACGTTTTCGCCTTGGCGGGGTGTGATAGATTGGTATCAGAGCTAATGGTTATAGAGAAGTATGTGTTTGAGCCTAGACTATAGCCTAGGGTTCCTTCATGTAGATGCATTTAGGGCTTAAGTGTTTGATGCTATAACTGCTATGCTTCCTCTCTATTTTTGCATAGCTTATATATCTCGTATTTTGCTAAGTTGTCATTTTAGTTATTTTGCCTACCATTATCTGATATGATATGTATTACTTTCTTAGTATTTTAGCCATGTTTTTTCCCCACCCATAAGAAGTCTCGTTGGGAACCGTTTTCCCAACTGGGCTTAAGCGTTATAAGGAGCCTCTTGTGGAACCGAAGGAGATAGAGCCGCTCGCACGCACCTTCCTACCATTCCCGCGTCTTCAGCACTATTGTACTCTCAACCCCCCTCTGGTCCATATTGGTTAGTACTTGCGCATAGAGTAGTCTTAGGGCGCAAGACAGATACCCAGTGACAAGCGGAAAGGGCTAAGGAACGTAAGTTGCTGCTTTAGTGGATGGTTGGAACCTTATGTGAATATGAAGAAGTGGGTAAGGTAAGAAGAACAAACACAACAAACAAAACAAAGGTAAAAAACGGTCCAATGAGAACAACAGTGGTTCTAGTTCCAACAAGAAACCAAAGTTGAAATGTTAGAAGTGTGGCAAAACTGGTCACTTCAAAAGGGATTGCCGTAGTGGTAAAAAGAATAACGCAAATGTTGGTGGTTCGGGAAAGGGATCAAAGGACCAATCCCAAGACCAAGGTCGGAATTTAGTGCCTGTTTGGAACAGATTTATTAAATATTATGTTTCACTAATTTCTGAAGCATTTTATGTCCAGGTTGATGCAATTGCATGGTGGATAGATTCTGGTGCTACAACTCATGTTTGTAAAGATCGTTGTTGGTTTAAGACATATGAACCGATGGAAGAAGGATCTGTACTTTACATGGGTGATGAACATTTCGCTTCTGTTCATGGCAAAGGAAGCGTAGCATTAGAATTTAGTTCTGGAAAAACTATTACTTTATTTAATGTGTTGTATGTACCCAAACTTCGTAAGAATTTAGTTTCTGGTCCTGTGTTGAACAAGTGTGGATACAAACAAGTGTATGAATCCAATAAGTATATCTTATGAAAGTCTGGTATGTTTGTAGGATTTGGATATTATAATAATGGTATGTTATGTTGAACTTGAATAAAGTTCCTGATGATTCAGATTCTGTTTATATGTCTTCTTCTACTGTTGTTAATTTCTCATTATGGCATGTTTTTTTAGGACATGTGCACTATAAAAGAATGTTTGAAATGTCTAAAGATGATTTAATTCATGCTATTGATGAAAATCCGAAAAAATGTACTACTTGTATATTAATGAAAATCACTAGGAAACCATTTTAATGTATAACAAGGAAATCTGTCATACTTGAATTAATACATAGTGATTTGTGTGATTTTTATGCTACCCCATCTTTGGGCAATTAAAAGTATGCCATAACTTTTATAGATGATGCCTTTAGGTTTTGCTATGTTTACTTGCTAAATGCTAAGGATGAAGCCCTTGATAAATTTAGAATCTATAAAACAGAAGTTGAATTGCAACAAAATGACTTAATTAAAACCTTACGCACAGATAGATGTGGTGAATATTATGATCCTGTATTTTTTCAAATTTTTAGGAATCATTCATGAAATTACAGCTCCTTACACACCATAACAAAATGGTGTGGCTGAAAGGAAAAATAGAGCTCTTAAGGAAATGGTTAATTCCATGTTATCTTACTCGAGTTTGAGTGAGGGGTTCTGGGGAGAAGCTATGTTAACGGCTTGCTATTTATTGAATAGGTTTTCTAATAAAAGGAACAAGACTACCCCGTATGAACTTTGGTATAAGAAACGACCCAACTTTTCATACTTGCGAGTTTAGGGTTGTAAGGCTTTCGGACCCGAAAAGGAAAACTTTGGGTGAAAAGGGTATTGATTGCATTTTTATTGGATATGCTGAGCATTCCAAGGCATATAGGTTTTATGTTATTGAACCTGACGACTCTATTTCTATAAACTCAATTATAGAATCAAAAGATGCAATATTTGATGAGAATCGTTTCTCTTTAATACTTGGACCAAAGGACATTATACCAAATGTGGAAGAATCTCAAATGGATGATCATACTAATGATGTATCAAGTGAGATCCCAAAACCTCGTAAAGGTAAAAGAGTTCAAAAAGCTAAATCATTTGGTTCTGATTTTCAGCTATATCTAGTTGAGGGATCGAGAGATCAAGTTGGATCACAATACTCATATTGTTATAGTATTGAGGAAGATCCTAGAACCTATGATGAAGCTATGCAATCTCGTGATGCTACTTTCTGGAAAGAAGCAATTGATGATGAGATTGGTTCTATTATGGAAAATAATACATGGGTCTTATCTGATTTACCTCCAAGATGCAAAACTTTAGGTTGCAAATGGATCTTCAAAAGGAAGATGAAAGTCGATGGAACAATTGACAAGTTTAAAGCTCGATTGGTAATCCAAGGCTTTAGACAAAAGGAAGGGATCGATTACTTCGATACATATGCACCAGTTGCTCGTATCACTACAATTAGATTGTTGTTAGCTTTAGCAGTTGTTCACAATCTAGTGATCCATCAAATGGATGTCAAAACAACATTCTTAAATGGTGATTTGGATGAAGAAGTGTATATGAAGCAACCAGAAGGATTTGTTATGTCGGGTAACAAGCATAAGGTGTGTAAGTTGGTTAAGTCGTTGTATGGGCTAGAACAAGCACCTAAACAGTGGCATCAAAAGTTTGATGAGGTTGTGTTGTCAAGTGGTTTTCTTCTAAACCAATCCGACAAATGTGTATATAGCAAATTTGATGACTCTGGTAAAGGTGTTATAATTTGTCTATATGTTGATGATATGTTGATTTTCAGAACCGACCAAAATCAAATTGATAAGACTAAGAAGTTTTTGTCATCAAGGTTTTCCATGAAAGATATGGGAGAAGCAGACATTATTTTTGGTATTAAGATTAAACGTGAAAATAAAGGGATTGTAATTACACAATCTCATTACATTGAGAAAATACTCAAGAGGTTTAATCGTGAGGATTGTTCTCCGATGAGTACTCTCATGGATCCGGTAAAAAAGCTTAAGCCAAATACAGATAAACCTGCGGATCAGCTCGAATATTCAAGAGCTATTGGCTGCTTGATGTATGCTATGACTAGCACTAGACCTGATATTGCTTATGCAGTTGGTAGATTGAGAAAGTTTACTAGTAATCCTAATAGACAACATTGGCAAGCAATAACAAGGGTGTTCAAGTACTTGAAGGGTACTATGAATTATGGTTTATCATATATTGGATATCCTTTAATGTTAGAAGGTTATTCAGATGCTAGATGGATAAATCATGTTGAAGATTCATCTTCTACAAGTTGATGGGTGTTCCTGCTTGGGGGAGGTGCCATTTCATGGGCTTCCAAGAAGCAAACATGCATCACTGGTTTTACAATGGAATTTAAGTTTGTAGCATTGGCTGCTGGTGGTAAAGAAACAGAATGGCTAAGAAACTTGATACATGAGATTCCAATTTGGCCGAAACCAATAGCATCGATTTCTATTCATTGTGATAGTGCTGCCACGTTGGCGAAAGCATATAGTCAAATGTATAATGGCAAGTCTAGACACTTGGGTGTTATTTTTTTGGGTAAAGGTAGACACTTAGGTGTTAGACATAGTATGATTAAGGAGTTAATCATGAACGGTGTGATTTCTATTGAATTTGTTCGATCACAACAGAATTTAGCAAACCACTTGACGAAGTGTCTTGCTAGGGACTTAGTAAATAAGTCGGTGATAGGGATGGGATTAAAGTCCATTTAAGTCTACTATCTATGAGATACCCAATTCCTTTCTAATACAACGTTAGAAGCTGAATTCAATGTGGAAAGCTCATAGCTAGAGATTGGAACACGTGTATTTATCTTCTCGAGGTATGTGTTTAGACTTGCAAGTGAATGCTAGGTTGATGTTTACCTTCTTAACGGTTCTTTTGAAAAATTGCAAATGCAGGTGCAAGAACTAAAAGGACCACCTATGTGAACATGAAGTTTTGCCACTTCAAGAAGCTTGGACTTGGCTTCCTATATGTCCATTAATGGATTGGGACACATGGCTTGTAAAGTGTCAAGTAAACGAACTTTAGAGTGTTGTAGATATGAATGTGTATAGTATCGTCAGGTATTCAAATGGATTGACGGGTTCAATCGTTACGACACCCTGATTTTTGAATATTTGGAATGTGTATTATAATAAGATGAAAATTCAATCGCAAGACATTTTCATTAATGCATTTGTTTGTTTCGTTATGTTTGTTTTAACATAATTGCATATATCTTTATATATGTTTTAGTAAATTAAGGATTACACTAAAATAGGGGGGATTTGTTGGTGATTTTAGTGTCATCGACGACCATTTAGGTAATGATGATTTACTAGAGACCAATGATGTTTCATGTTCAGCTCGGATACGAGTTAGAGAGGTGTGGAGTGAACACTCGTTGAGCTAACATGAAATAAACCAAGACGGGATATGTAGAATTTACGCCGTAAACTTTATGTTTACGCCGTAAACTCTTGTTGGGTTAAGGACTTAAGCCTTTGGATGTTTACGCCGTAACCTATACGAATAGTTTACGCCGTAACATGTTTCTAGTTTAAGGCTTATAGGTTACGCCGTAATCTATGTTGATTGCCGTAACAAGTGAAGAGTTGAAGATTTTACGCCGTAACAACTAATGTTACGCCGTAAAGTCTTGTCTGTTGGTTAAAACAGTTCGAGTTTAACTGATTATAACCACCCAAAACTTAGACAGTTTACCCAAAACTTCCCAAAGACTGTCTAAGTTTCCTGTTATATCTATAGGAACTTTTGGTCTCAAAAATAGAACGAAAAATATATACAATTCCTTCATTGTTCTTGATTTGTGATTCTTGTGCCAAGAACACAAATTGTTACTCTCTTTGTATTATCCCGATAGAGATTTCGTACAACCCAAACATATTATAGGGTCGAAATACTTTATACGGAAAATGAACAAACACGATATAACAGAGATATCCAGGATCATCACATACACACCCTAGTTACTAACAATATTAGCTTATATAAGTCACAAAATAAGTCGAGAATTTGGGCTTATGAATATAAGCCATAATCAAATAAGCTTATGCTTAAACAAACACTAAAGCATTAATAAATTCTTTCTATTATTTCAAAACGCGATAAGCGTAAAACCGTAAAATCAAATAAACAACTATTCTGCATTCATTTGAGCAAACCACTACAATCTTACTGTTAGAGTCTCCTCTAATACTTGCTTGATGATCTTAGCAAATTTGAAAAATCTGGAAGTCAAGCAAACATAGAATAATTTGCAATATAACTAGAATAATTTCTAGCAATTACATATATAAATATATAAAACAAGTTTCGAAAACAGAAACAAAGTTCACATAAAAATAGATTTGAAGCATATTCGTACCTGGTGGATAAGAGATTAAGCTCAAACAAACTTATGCTTAATGTTGAAATTAAGACGATAATATCAAAGAAAAAATTTGACATGATACCAAGTAAGATTTTGCTAACCAATGCCCACTCAACAAAGGTTAATGTGTAGTTAATAAACACAGACTTTCTTAATTAACCAAAAAAATGTATTAAATACACATTAAATGAACTTGTAAATTATTGTATTTGAACATGATTTTCACTTGAATGAATTAAAACATTCATTTTATAAACAGAATAATCAATGTCTAGGTCAGAGGTTAGCAACGAACAGGGTCGGCCCTAGGGTTGGGCGAGCTGGGCGTTAGCCCAGGGTATCAAACAAATCGAGAGCATCATATTTCTGGTGTTATGAATCGGTTCAATTTTATGCAGATGGTGTTGTGGTGAATAAACGATGCCTGATAGAATAGGGCGGATATAATGCAGGTGAAACAAAACCTAACTTTAAGATGATGAAGGTGGAAGAGAACCAACGGCAAATATAGAAGTTAAGGTGGTGTTTAGTTGTAGAAAAATGTTCATGTTTTTCTGTTTCTAAATTCCTAGAGAAATGAATGGTTTTTCATCTCTAGAGAAGAATTGAGAATTTTAAAAACCTGTTTAGATGGGCGTTGTGTTTTCCTTATAGAAACGGAAAATAGTAAAATGTGATTTTCTGTAATCTATTTAAAATTTGGAAAATGAGAATTTCCCTTTTTGAAAAATATTGGAAAAAAATGCAACTAAACAAGTTTTCAGTTTTTTCATTTTCAAATAAAAAATTTCTTGAAAAAATGATTTATTTTTCCACAACTAAATACACCTTGAAATTTTCCGACGAGAAGCGTATTTGGTGTGTAAGATGCAGTTAAAATGAGGGTTTATGTTATTGGTACCCTCTCTAAAAAGCCGTTTGTACCCCTCCTGGTTTTTCCGGTTTTTTTTATTTATTTATTTTTTTATATTTTTATAATTTTGTATATGTTATAAAACTGTGACACGGAAAATACGGAACGAAAAATATAAAGTTTAACAGGTCAAAAGTATGAAACTGTCAAAAATTACGGAACAAAAACTGATAAAAAACTGCGTTGCACTGTAAAAATGAGAGTACAAAAAGAATTTTTATACATTTTTGATACTTTTTGACGGACCAGAGGTACCAATAGTAGCACCCTAAAACGAGTCTAGTGGGTCTAATAGTAGAGAGAGAAAAACTTGTACTTTTGTTTCCTTCATGCAAAGTGGTCACGCAGGTACATTCATTTAACAATTTACTAAGGCTGGATGGAGTAAGAGCACCAAACTCACCATCCACCTCAGCGTCACGTCACCTTTCTCTCTTCAACTTTACCACTCACCTTTCAACCGTTTTAACACTCACCTTTCATACCAAACTTACCTTACACATCATTTTTTTTATTTAATTTACTTTCATTCATAAATTAAAAACGTTCACGTAAACGTACGAAATTAATAAAAACGTTAACGTAAACGTACAAAATTAATAAAAATGTAAACACAAACTAAATTAAAAAATTTTATTCATAATTTAAAAAGATTGCATAATCATAAAAACATTACGTTAAAAATACAATACTGAATGTGAGAGTTTTGTTTAAAAATAAATGAATTGTGTTTAAAAATGAGTAAAATAGTGGGTATTTATAGGTAAAAAATAAGGGTTTTAATTTTTTTTTTATATAATGGATAAAGAAACATGTGGGTCCCAAATAATACCACTCACTTGTGGTGAGTGGCTCACCACTCAAGCACCAACTCACGCGCGAGTTTGATAGGGTGGCATAAGGTTTGAATGGTGAGTGGCCACTCACCATGGTGAGTTTGGCCTTACTCCGCCCAGCCTAAAGTATTTTATTAATTTTTTGACTTCAAGCTTTTACCAGTAATCTTTTAGTAAAACAGAAAAAGACAAGATGTTTTTAACTTTGTTATTACATTTTAAGTAGTTTGTAGAATATACATCTATCCGGTTTTCCCGGAAACATCTTCGATACCTAATAACTTTAAAATAACCGATATGGTCACAAAGGTACAACCATTAATTAAAAAAAAAAACCCAACCCAAATAGCAAAAAAAATACAACCACTTTAAACATGAGGCCCATCACATAATCCATATAAAAAAAAATAATTACAAAAACGCAGTCGTTCTGACTGTGGCCCGATTGCTACCGAACGGGCTCCTCCGATTTTGGTTGTTTTTTTTGATTTTTTTTAATTTGTATGCACAAAGTAGGAGTTAAAAAAAAATATTACAAAAGTTCCGATTTATTCAAATAAAAAAAATACCCGCGGAAATATGTTCGATACCTAATAACTTTAAAATAACCGTTATGGTCACAAACGTACAACCCATTATATTAAAAAAAAAAACCAATAGCAAAAAAAAAAAAACCTTTAAACATGAGGCCCAACACATAAGCAATATAAATTTATTTTTTTACAAATATACACATTTGTCGACAAACTAGCCTAAAATTCGCATAAAATTGGCCCAAAGTAAAAAAAAATACAAAACGGTCCCTCAACTTTTAACTATTTACGATTTTGCTTACTAAAAAAAATTACCTTATCCCGTATAAAAATTAACAAAAAAAAAACACGTCAGTTCTTATTTGATCACCAAATTTTTTTACATTCATCGGCCCACAAAAAAAGATATCGAACCGTCCAAAAAAAAAGAAAATATTCGGGAAAAAATTAACCCGTCCCAACGCAAAAAAAAATTTCCCGAATCGTAAAAAAAAAGGAAATATCCGGGAAAAAATTAGCCAAAAAAAAACCCCAAAAATAACCTAAAATCTGGCCCAAAGTAAAAAATAAATAAATAGAAAACGGACCCTCACCTTTTAACTATTTACGATTTTCTTACACAAAAATTCCCGTAAAAAAATTTACAAAACCGTCCCAAAAAAAGAAAATATTCAGGAAAAAATTAGCCCGTCCCAACGCAAAATGTTTTTTGCCCGAATCATACAAAAAAAGAAAATATTAAAAATTAGCTCCGTCATAACGCATAGCCCAAAAAAAACCCCCCGAAACGTAAAAAAAAAATTATTCGGGAAAAAATTAGCCCCGCCGCAACGCGCGGGTTCTTTTGCTTGTTATTATACATTTTTGATACTTTTTAACGGGCCAGAGGTACCAATAGTAGCACCGTAAAACAAGTTTAGTGGGTCTAATATTAGAGAGAGAAAAACTTGTACTTTTGTTTCCTTCATGCAAAGTGTCACGCAGGTACATTCATTTAACAATTTACTAAAGTATTTTATTAATTTTTTGACTTCAAGCTTATACTAGTAATCTTTTAGTAAAAAACAGAAAAAGACAAGATGTTTTTAACTTTGTTATTACATTTTAAGTAGTTTGTAGAATATACATCTATCCGGTTTTCAAAAATGTTACAGTCGGTTAAATAGCGAAGAGATCGATTTTAATCATGTCCAATTTTCGCGGGTTTACTAATACTAAATCGATAAAGAGATCGATTATATATAATTATGTCCTGTTTCCACTAGTTAATAATGTTATGTTACATAAATGCCATATAGTTATAAGGCCCCAAATATAAAAGATAGTGTGTTTTCGGTAGATAATATTTAGTTGGGGCTTCATGCGATCAGGGCAGTTTTTAGGGGAGAGCAAGATGTGCGATTGTATAGGGTCACTGCTTGACGAGGGTCATCAAATTTCATGCATTAATACTCCATCCGTCTCAAAATTATTGTCCTTCGACAAAAAACACACAGTTTAAGAAAAATTAATTTATTACTGCTTTCTCTTTCTTACTTTTTGACATAATGACAGTTTTACCCTTAGCTATCTAATTTAAGTCTTCCTTAATGTTTGTAATATTAATTTCCAACAAGTGTAATATAGTAAATTTGATCAAACTTCCAAATCTATTTTTAGTAGTGGACAATTAAATTGGGACATCCAAAAAAAAAACGTGGACAATAAAAATGGGACGGATGGAGTATTATATATATACACGATATGAGACTCAAGTTTAGTTAGTTTATGCATTACTCATACATATGTATATTATGTGTGTGTTTAAAAGCCTCTTTATAATAATAATGACACATAACCACTGAAATTCACGAGACAACCCTGCATGAAATAGCTTTGCCCACCGGGGCATAAAAAAAGTCAAAATCGGTCCTACCAACGAAGTATAAAACAAGCAAAAGAACCCGCGCGTTGCGGCGGGGCTAATTTTTTCTCGAATAATTTTTTTTTTTACTTTTCGGGGGGTTTTTTTGGGCGATGCGTTATGGCGGGGCTAATTTTTAATATTTATTTTTTTGTATGATTCGGGGGGGAAAAATTTGCGTTGGGACGGGCTAATTTTTTCCCGAATATTTCGTAAATAGTTAAAAGGTGAGGGTCCGTTTTCTATTTATTTTTTTTTACTTTGGGCCAGATTTTAGGCTATTTTTTTGGCTAATTTTTTCCCGGATATTTCCTTTTTTTTTACGATTCGGGAAATTTTTTTTTGCGTTGGGACGGGTTAATT
>BQNB010065039.1:0-2500 GCA_026074375.1 Tanacetum coccineum
GGGTTTAGGGTTTAGGGTTTAGGGTTTATAATTTGGGGTTTAAGGTTTAGGGTTTAGGGTTAAGGGTTTAGGGTTTAGGATTTAAGGTTTAGGATTTAAGGGTTTATGGTTTAAGGTTTAGGCTTTAGGGTTTTGGGTTAAGGTCAAGGGTTTATGGTTTAAGGTTTAAGGTTTAAGGTTTAGGGTTTAGGGTTTAGGGTTTAGGGTTTGGGTTTAGGTTTTAGGTTTTAGGTTTTAGGTTTTAGGGTTTAGGGTTTAAGGTTTAAGTATTAGGTTTTAAGGTTAAGGGTTTAAGGTTTAGGGTTTAGGGTTTAGGGTTTAGGGTTTAGGGTTTAGGGTTTAGGGTTTATGGTTTAAGGTTTAGGGTTTATGGTTTAGGGTTTAAGGTTTAGTGTTTAGGGTTTAGGCTTTAGAGTTTAGGTTTTATGTTTTTGGCTTAGGGTTTAGGGTTTAGGGTTTAAGTTTTAGTGTTTAGTGTAATAGGGTTTTTGGTTTAGGGTTTAGGGTTTAAGATTTAGGTTTTTGGGTTTAGGGTTTAGTATTTAGGGATTAGGGTTTAGGGTTTAGGGTTTTGGGTTTAGGGTTTAGGGTTTAGGGTTTAGGGTTTAGGGTTTAGGGTTTAGGGTTTAGAATTTAAGGTTTAGGGATTAGGGTTTAAGGTTTAAGGTTAAGGGTGTAGGGTTTACAGTTTACGGTTTTATGTTTAGGGTTAAGGGTTTAGGGTTTAGGGTTTAGGGTTTAGGGTTTAGGGTTTAGGGTTTAGGGTTTAGGGTTTAGGGTTTAATATTTTAGGATTAGGGTTAAGGGTTTATGGTTTTGAGTTTACGGTTTAAGGTTTAGGGTTTAATATTTTAGGATTAGGGTTAAGGGTTTAGGTTTAGGGTTTAAGGTTTAGGTTTAGGGTTTAAGGTTTAGGGTTTAATATTTTAGGATTAGGGTTAAGGGTTTAGGGTTTAGGGTTTAGAGTTTAGGGTTTAAGGATTAGGTTTAGGGTTTAGGGTTTAGGGTTTAGAGTTTAGGTTTCAGGGTTTAGGGTTTAGGGTTTAGGTTTTAATGTTTAGGGTTTAGGGTTTAGAATTTAGGGTTTAGGGTTTTGGGTTTAGGTTTTAAGGTTTAGGATTTGGGGTTTAGAATTTAGGGTTTAGGGTTTAGGGTTTAGGGTTTAGGGTTTAGGGTTTAGGGTTTAGGGTTTAGGGTTAAATGTTTAAGGTTTAGGGTTTAGGGTTTATAGTTTATGGTTTAGGGTTTAGGGTTAAGTGTTTAGGGTTTAGGGTTTAGGGTTTAAGGTTTAGGGTTTAGGGTTTAAGGTTTAGGGTTTAGGGTTTAGAATTTAGGGTTTGTGGTTTAGGGTTTAGGGTTTAGGGTTTAAGGTTTAGGGTTTAGGGTTTATAATTTCGGGATTAGGATTTAGGGTTTAGGGTTTAGGGTTTAGGGTTTAGGGTTTAGGGTTTAAGGTTTAGGGTTTAAGATTTTAGGATTTGGGTTGGGTTTATGGTTTAAGGTTTAAGCTTTAGGGTTTTGGGTTAAGGTCAAGGGTTTAGGGTTTAAGGTTTAAGGTTTAGGGTTTAGGGTTTAGGGTTTAGGGTTTAGGGTTAGGGATTAGGGTTTAAGGTTTCGGGTTTAAGGTTTAAGGTTTAGGGTTTAGGGTTTAGGGTTTAGGGTTTAAAGTTTAGTGTTTAGTGTTTAGTGTTTAGGGTTTAGGGTTTAGTGTTTAGGGTTTAGGGTTTAGGGTTTAGGGTTTAGGGTTTAGGTGTAACACCCCCAAAAATGTGTCGCAGCGGAAATATGTCAGGGGGCGTTACTTCATAATACAATAGCGCAAGATACAAGAGAACGACCTCTAAATGTGTCGTTTGTAAAACAATCTCGTAAATTTTAGCGTTAAAGGTTTAGGCTTTAGGCTTTAGAGTTTAGGTTTAATGTTTTTGGGCTTAGGGTTTAGGGTTTAGGGTTTAGGGTTTATGGTTGCGTTTTAGTGTTTATTGTTTAGGGTAATAGGGTTTTGGGTTTAAGGTCAAGGGTTTAGGGTTTAAGGTTTAGGGTTTAGGGTTTAGGGTTTAGGGTCTAGGGTCTAGGGTTTAGGGTTTAGGGTTTAGGGTTTAGGGTTTAGGGTTTAGGGTTTAGGGTTTAGTGTTTAGGGTTTAAGGTTTAGGGTTTAGGGTTTAGGGTTTAGGGTTTAAGGTTTAAGGTTTAGGGTTTAGGGTTTAGGGTTTTAGGTTTAGGGTTTAAGGTTTAGGGTTTTGGGTTTAGGGTTTAGGGTTTAGGGTTTAGGGTTTAGGGTTTAGGGTTTAGAGTTTAGGGTTTAAGGATTAGGTTTAGGGTTTAGGGTTTAGGGTTTAGGGTTTAGGGTTCAGGGTTTAGGGTTTAGGGTTTAGGTTTTAAGGTTTAGGGTTTAGAATTTATGGTTTAGGGTTTAGGGTTTAGGTTTTAAGGTTTAGGGTTTAGGGTTTAGAATTTAGGATTTTGGGTTTATGGATTAGCGTTTAGGTTTGTGGCTTAG
>BQNB010065039.1:5000-35085 GCA_026074375.1 Tanacetum coccineum
TTTAACAAGTAGTATGGACAGTGAGATCGTTGATTTTCCAGAATGTATGGGTCTACTATAACAAATACAGTACCACATAAATAATATCTACTGTTGCACTAAGCTCATGACACCGAAGCTCGACATATATGTATGCAATTTAATGCACAAAAGGTGCCCGTGTAGATGTTCAAACCCGTAAACATCCAAATTGTTCCGACATGTATGCATTCGTGTTTCAGTTATGTCGAAATCTAGTGAGAGCTACTCATTCTTTCTTTTTTTTTTCCTTTATCAAAAAGAACCGAAACAAAAAAAAAAACCCCCCCCCCCCCCCCCCCCCCCACACCCCCAAAAAACCAAAAAAGGATGTCAATCCACAAATAGATCTATTTATACACTCGCGCTTCCTCAAACCGGTCCTCCGGTCAAAGAATTTTACAGTCATGATAATGGGCAATGGTGGGTTATGTTACTTAGGCAAACACGTAAACAAGAGATGATAACCGAAAACACTTGTGTCTAATAAAATAACAATTGTATTCATAAACAGCTTTTGAGTACTTAAACCCATAAGTAGAAAAGAGTGTGATATAAATCAAGTAATTGAATTTGAAATGAGTATGTAAACAGTTTCGTAAACGTGTATGCAAATGAGTATGTGACAAAGTATGAAACCAAGTTCGTGATCAACCTTGTAATTTTGTTTGTGATGAATTGCAAAATCAAGTATGTAAACCAAGTGTGTAGAATAGTATGCAAAAGATATTGTAAACAAATATGTAAACAAGTTGTATTGAGCATGTATTCTCCCCCGAGATTTGTAAAGTAAATGTAAAGCAAGTGAAAGATGGGCTATAAACTCACATCGATGATGAAGAACGATTGGCGGGAATGCGCATATTAAGCGCCAGACAGAACGGAAAACTGAAACGGCTCGACCAAGAAATTGCAGCTTATCTTAACGGCTATGACCCACTAGCCTAGGATGATGTACTTGGTTTTCCGATGAATGAGTACGTCAACGTGACACGTTGATAAAAGATTTAGATTTAAAGTTGGAATAGTTTGGTGGTTGGTTAAATAAATATATCAAAAAGCGTATATAATTCATAGGGTGAATCATATAGCAGAGTATGTAATATATCCCGTATATATTACATATGAAAATAAGAAATTATACAATTCATATGGTGAATTAATAAAAGTAGACAATTGTCTTAACGTTATGAATTAAACAACTGATATTTGTAACAGTTTATAACCATAATTTATATTTCGTTGCTTCGACAGATCGTGTCTAAAACAGTTGCCTTAATGTAAAAATATAGTTTTCGGTCGTTTATCCGGTTATTGTATAATACAAATTACAAATCTTGAAGTATAACTTAGCCCCTTTGATGAATTCTAAATTAATAGAAGCAAACTTACCACAGATAAAAATTATATAAATTTAACCATGAAATTTTCCGTTTATATATCGTTTCCCGTATATATGCAATCTAATGTTTTTCCCACTTAACAACGAAATCAATATTTCAACTTCCGCGTGTTTTAAATATCTAAACTAAAACAAGGTAATAATTATCGCATTTATTTAACCATTAACCACCATTAAGTTCCAATTTATAATTTATAAATCTCATTAAAATTTTATATCTATAAAATTTTAAGATATATTTAATGTCAATTCATTTTAATCCAAACACACCCTTTTGGTAAATCTGCTCACCCAAACGCTCCCTTCGTGCTTCCTATTATACCAAACAGCCCTTATGGCTGTTAATATCAACCAAACACACCCCTTGTGCTCTTTTGTCAATCCAAACAGCCCTTACGGCTGTTAACCCAAACCAAACACGCCCTTGGTGGGGTTGTCGCAAGCCAAACGCACCCATTTTCTATAGAAACCAACCAAACGCAGCCTCTTGCTGCTAAACCCGCAACCAAACGCACCTGCTGCGTTTTTGAAGACCAACCCAACGCACCCTTTGCCTATGTTATATCATAAACTCAATGCACCCTTGGTGCGTGTATAACAAAACCAAACGCACCCGTGGTGCAAGTGGCAGAACCAAACGCACCCTATATGGGCTGAAATAAATAAACAAATGCCCCTATGGCTGCCAAGATCAAAACCAACCGCACCCTTGCGGTGCAAAACCAAACCGAACGCACCCTAGGTGCCTCGGGACATAATCAAACGCACCCCTGGTATGGTGCAAAACCCACACCGAACGCACCCTTCGGGTGCTGTTGCGAATGGCAGCGGCATGAGGTGGGGATGGAGACGATGGTGAGGCTGTCGTCGTCGTGATGGTGAAAGTTGGGTGGCGGTGGCATGGCAGCGGCGGTCGAGTGGTGGTGGTGACGGCGCGTGACCGAGAGTGGGTGTGTGGATCGAATAAATCGGGAGGTGAGGAAGCTTTTTGGACTTGGCCGGAAAAATCCGCCGGAAAACTTTTCCGGCGGTGGTAGTGGTCGCCGGCGGCTGCCGGATATTGAGGGAGATAGAGGAGGGAGATGAGTGTATAAGTATTTGTGTGTGTGTGCAAGTCATATATGACGGGTAATCATAATAACAAGCATATCTACCAATGATAACATAGAATCCTTTTAGCTTATATACTACATCATCACGAGTGCATTAGGAATGGTTTATATCAAATATGCATACATATGAATTCCTCCTAACCCGGTCGGTCAACATAAGGAAGGGTGTTAAACATCATTCTACTTGGGTTTTTTATAAAGTTACAACACAATTCTAACAAGTATGACATTAAATCATTATAGACAGATGATACAAAACCAACCATTACAACTAGCCCTTTCGGCCTATGATAGTTGCAACAATCAATCAAAGGATAAACAAGGATCCAAGCAAAGATAACATCGAATTCATAAACATTCATATTCAAAAGTCATAGCAAAATCATCCAAATATATATTTCATGTTTCACATATTATCAAAACAAACGAGTAACACTACATCATAACCAAACCAATAACCAAGTGCTCCCATAAACAACCAACATCCAAACCTACTGAGATAACCCACGGGACTGTCACGAACCCGCTAGAAATCTAGAACACGTCGCCAAATGGTGTGTTTGTTAACGGTTTAATATAGTGAAGGAATTAGAGATTTGGTGCGAATCGTCTAATCCTTATGGTATAATGTATTTAGATTCTGGAAATATGGTGTTTGAGGTCTGGAAATTATGGTGAATCAGTGGTGGTTCGTGGTGGAGAATGGCGGTAGCATGGCGAGATAAAGGGGTGTTTGGATCATTGGATCCTAAGATCCTCACCACTCCTTCCTCCTCTCCCACTTGATTAAGATTGTAATTGTGTGGTGTGTTTCCCCTAGAGTTTTTAGGGTGTATTTATAAGGTAAAAATTACTGTGGGAGACCAAAAAAAAGGATGAATAAGGTTGACTTTGAGGCTAATTACGTTTTTAATGCAGAACTGAAAGTTGCGGCGCCATTTTTATTTAGTGCCCGAACTTGGAATTTCTTGAAAAGTGCGCCACACTTATTGAGAAGTGCGGTGTACTTGGTGCATTTTCAGCTTTTAGACCAAAAATTAAAGTTGTAGAGAATTCTTTCCTGGTCGCGTCGCCACCAGAATCGCATCAAACGGAGTTCGTATGATCATGTTATGGCCAAAACAGTGGACAGGTGTCTAGAGATCTTTATCTTGAGTTATTTCTTCGTTTAAGCTTCAATTCTTCGTGTATTCTTTCGTTTTATTCCACAACACGTATCTAGAACCTACAATAGAAAATATACTCGATTAAGTATCGAAAGTTCTTATTATTAACCAAAATAGATATATAAAAGTACTGATAACGCATATAAAAATATGTATAATTTGAGCGTTATCAAATCCCCCACACTTAAACTTTGTTTGCCCTCAAGCAAATTTAAAAAAAAAAATTAAAAACAAGGTTCCTACATGACAAGACAAGAAAAAAAATTATATATATTTATATATATTTTAAAATTTTTTTAGTGTTTATTTTAAATTTTTTATTAAGTGTGAAAATATTGAAAATATTTTTAGGTTTTCTAATAAATACGCGCAAAAGGCGCAAACACCCCCCCACACTTAAGGGTTTGCTTTTCCTCAAGCAAAATAGGGAAAAGAATTAAGCTTTACAAAACAAAATTAGAATTATGAAAAATATTTTTGTATTTTTAATATGTTAAAATAGAGATGTTTGACAATACCTAATGATTCTCAAGCTATTATAACATAACTAAGCACCTCACGAATAAGAAAAATATAATTCACTCAAACACTCGTATATGATGTAATAGAAGGTAAAAGGAAAATCACACTCAATTGCTCATACATGATTCATTTCATACCATTGGCTTGTACAAGAAACAAAATTGCACCGACATGGCGTAAGCACCAGGTTTAAATATCAAAAGAGGACTTTAATTCGGGTAGTAACGTTAGGCTAACGGTTAATAATAGTGTGGATAAGGCATGGGAAATATATACTGGAATTGGTTTTATAAAATACATGTCGCCAAATCCAAGAAACCCATGTTGCTAGTTACGACAATCCACAAACCCGTGAGGTACTCAAACAACGTAACCTCAAACTCGTACAAATGATATAGCAATATGCCTCACAAGCAACCAACATATCAACTTTTATTCATACTTCCTTTTTTTTCTCTTACTCTCTTTTTTTCATTTTTTTTCTTTCATCATTTTTTTTCTTTTCAATCCACCATTCACACAACTAACAATTCTCCCACACTTAATATAAGCGTACACCAAAAAAAATACGAAACACGAAGTCTGCAGTATTCATGTTCGTTGAAATGGAACAACACTTGTAGCAAAGCGCGAGCAAACTATAAGCAAAAATCAACCAATCATACCAAGCAACTAGCCAACCAACAATAGGCTTTTGACAAGGGGGTAAGGCTAGGCTAAATTTTATATATTTTTTGTATTTTTTTAGTGGATGAGAAAAATGAATAGAATGATTCAGTGGTTTAAACTATGGGTATCTAGCACTAAAGATGAGTGCTAACACAAGGGTTTTATTTGGGTGGTTTAGTTGATCAGCGTAATCAGCTAAAAGAATAAATAATACGTTAATGGATGGGCTAATTTAGGTTGATCCTAAGTTGCCTCTTTATCACATAAAAATACCTATATCACGCGAACGTGATCTCACTGCGGTCTCGTAATGAGTTAACAAGCACAAGTTCTAGAATCGATCAATCACCGGCACACTCATACAATTTTTAAACCGATACCAGTGCTCCAGAAAAGATGACAAATTACAAATACACAGCCGTAACGACGGATGAGACACTTGCAGTTACATTCAAACCTTAACTCGAGAAAGCTAAATTCAAAAATTATCTTAGGTATCAAAGATGGATACCTGAATTCCTTAATATCTAAACCTTATATTTTTTTTTGGGTGATTGGTATAAATGCGCAAGTAATGTCATCGATCCCGAGTCGGATCTGCTATATCAATCGGGACTCATCTTTGGTTTCCAAATTTTTATTATTTTTATTATTATTTTACTACGTTTTATTCTAATATATTAACCTAAGTGGCAAAAGAATTTAAAAACAAGATTAGATTTTTAGATTACCGAGGGCAAAAATTTAAACTTTTAATAATGAGTCTAATTTTTCCAATTTATTTCCCTCCACACTTAAGTTGAGCATTATGCGTAATTAGAAATTAACTTAAAAGTAGGTTAAGCGGGAAAAATAAATCTTACAGAAACGAGACTTCCCGGGGCTCTTAAGTGCTTGGTTGAATTCTGAAAGATACGACGCGAAACAGAACGCCAAGCATGTGAATTCAACAATATGTAATACACTGATCCAAATATATCAGTCCCTAAGTGATAAGTTATCACCACCAATCCAAGCTCCACCTGTTTTATTAATATGCAAACAAAACAAAACAACAAAAACCGTAAAATACAAAAGCGCACTTTCGTAGGCAACACGATTGCATTTAGCGTATGCAACAAGCCTTTAAACCTCTTGGTGCCCCGAGTGGACGAGTTATACTCCCGTGAGGGTTTCCAGCGAGCACATTCACAAAGTTCAAAATATATTTTTTTATATTTTATATTTCTTATTATTATTTTTTTCACATTTTACTAAAATAAGAACACAAAACACTACGAAATAAAAAATAATATAGAAAGAAAAATATAAGTACTAGTTATTCAAACATTCAAATTACATACCAAAAAATAAAGGTGAAAAGAAAATCTTTTTTTTGGGCTTTTAGTTTTTAAGTAAACATTTAAGGTTCGAAAAACTTTAAAAGATAATCACATACAAAAAACAATTTTTTTTGGGTTTTTTAATTTTTATAACACACAACAATTATAAAACGTACAAAACAAATAATTTACAAAATTATTATTATTTTATTTTATTTATTTATTTTTATTTATTTATATTTTTTTGCAAACTAGAAGTGCGTCGCACTTAAAAGAAAGTGTGGCGTACTTATAACCTAAATTTAGGGTAATTTTTTCAAATATTGAAAAATACTAGCGCGGAAAAAATTGATACAAGTGCACCACACAACAATACATGTGCGGTGGTTCTATTATGATAAAAACTTTATTTCGTTTTTATTACATTTTATTAGTTAAGAACACATATATAATCACATATACAAACACAAGCAAACAAACACAGACACACAAGCACAAACTAAGAAAAATAAATACGAAACTCTTTTTAGATTTTATAGTTTTTAACATTTTTTAACACAATACATAAACAAGCAAACGAGCACACAATAACAAGCAATCCAAACAAATGTAAACACAAGAATGAATACTAATATAAGTTTTAAAACAATCTATATGATAAAGATAAGAAAAAGATTTTTTTTATTATTTCAGGCCCAGAAAGTTCGGCACAAAAAAAATAATGTGCGGCGTACTTTCTGCACAAATTTTAAACTTTTTTATGAAATTTACAGATGCAATAAAAAAGAAATAATCAAACAAAACTAATAAACATAAAGCATGGTTTTATCATATGAACAAGAACATGCCAGAAAATAAAATAAGCAAAAACAATTTAGAAATAAAAATCTTTTTGTTTTGAATGATAAACTAAATATTAACAAACTTACGAGGTGTATAATCATACAAATTAGAATTTCAAATGATCACATACCTAAGACAAAAAATTTGGGAGTTTGTGTTACCACTGAACTTAATCAGCCAAAGAGATGAACAAGATCACAGGACAAGTGCGGCGGTTTTGGTGTGAAACCGGCGTACTCCAGGTATAAACCTTCAAAATAACAAACAGGAACAAGAGAAGTGCGGCGCACACATAAAGATGTACGTCGTACTTTCTGCAACAGTAGACATATTTTAAGAGTTTTAAGAGATTTAAACACACATAAGATGCACAAGACTAGCAAACAATCTACAAACTACTAAAGCAAATCCCCAGCAGCAACACCAAAAACTTGATGTGTGTTTTTACAAGCTTTAAATTTATAATAACTAGAGATACCGATTTTGACAAAACACAACATTCGGGCAAGTATACCCTATCAAGTGTTATATAGTATTAGGTAAGTCCAGGTCATTCCATGGGATTTGTAGCAATTCACATATTATTTACTAAGTAATAAAGCTAAATGACTGTCACGGATCAAATAGCCAAAACGTGTGTATAAAGCAAGTGAGAAACAAGGCATGATCCACATAACATAATAGATAGAGATAAAGCGAGACTTTATATAAACAAATCATGCAAGTCATATATGACGGGTAATCATAATAACAAGCATATCTACCAATGATAACATAGAATCCTTTCGGCCTATATACTACATCATCACGAGTGCATTAGAAATGGTTTATATCAAATATGCATACATATGAATTCCTCCCAACCCGGCCGGTCAACATAAGGAAGGGTCTTAAACATCATTCTACTTGGGATGTTTATCAATTTACCACACAATTCTCACAAGTATGATATTGAATCATTATAGACAGATGAAGCAAAACCAACCATTACAACTTGCCCTTTCGGCCTATGATAGTTGCAACAATCAATCAAAGGATAAACAAGGATCTAAGCAAAGATAACATCGAATTCATAAACATTCATATTCATAAGTCATAGTAAAATCGTCCAAATATTATAGCATGTTTCACATATTATCAAAACAAACGAGTAACACTACATCATAACCAAACTAATAACCAAGTGCTCCTATAAACAACAAACATCCAAACCTACTGAGATAACCCACGAGGCTGTCACGAACCCGCTAGAAATCAAGAACACGTCGCCAAATGGTGTGTTTGGTAACGGTTTAATATAGTGAAGAAATTAGAGATTTGTTGTAAATCGTCTAATCCTTATGGTATAATGTATTTAGATTCTAGAAATATGGTGTTTGAGGTCTAGATATGGTGGTGGATCAGTGGTGGTTCGTGGTGGAGAATGGCGGTAGCATGGTGAGATAAAGGGGTGTTTGGATCATTGGATCCTAAGATCCTCACCATTCCTTCCTCCTCTCCCACTTGATTGTAGAGATTGTATGTGTTGGTGTGTGTTTCCCCTGGAGTTTTGGGGGTATTTATATAGTAAAAATTACGTGGGGTCCAAGAAAAGGATGAATGTGGTCGATTTTGAGGCTAAATTCACGTTTTTAATGCATGAGACTGAAAGTGCAGCGCACATTTTTATTTTGTGCGCCGTACTTGGGATTTATTGATAAGTATGCCGCACTTATTGAGAAGTGCGGCATACTTGGTGCTGTTTTGGCTTTTGGACCAAAAATAAAAGTTGTAGAGAATTCTTTTCCGGTCGCGTGGCCGCAAGAATCGTGTCAAACGAAGTTCGTATGCTTAAGTTATGGCCAAAACAGTGGACAGGTGTCGCGAGATCTTTAACTTGAGTTATTACTTCGTTTAAGCTTCAATTCTTTGTGTATTCTTCTGTTTTCTTCCACGACACGTATCTAGAACCTACAATAGCGAATATACCCGATTAAGTATCAAAAGTTCTTATTATTAACCAAAATAGATATATAAAAGCACTGATAACGCATATAAAAATATGTATAATTTGAGCGTTATCATGATCCTATCAGCGGGACTATACAAGTTCGCTTGTAAACTTGATACTTTGTCAAGTTTGTATAATACAAGTAATCTAATGAATCAACCAAGAACAATGAGTGAGATGTGGGTTGGATTGTTAGAGAAACTTGGATGGAATGGGTGATCTGTGTATTATGGAATGTATGGAATGAAATAACAAATGAACAACCAACAATGAACAACCAAGCCTCTCCAAGACTAGTAGAGGGTGTATAAATACTACCATGGCCGGCCCATGGGCTGGAGTTGGGCCACCCATGGGCCTTGGGCCGGACTAGATTACTAATCTAATCCTTATACTGACTACGAGCTAAGACTTGTTACAACTTTGGAAGTGACCGACACTTTTCGTGTTTCCAACAGGTACAACTATAGCACTTTCAAACCCCCCGGTGGGAGCTTGAAGTTGCTCGGCCATTGGTCGATCATCGGCCATTTGAATCGGAAACTTATCAACAATAGGGATTGCCTCTTGTCGGTGTCGAGAACGTCGACAATTACGTCTTCTTGGAATTGTATATTCCAAGGAAGAACGAGTGCGCATGCACTAGTGAAAATAAGAAAAAGAATAATTTGAGATTAAGAAGATTATTTTTGGGGAAATTTACAATTTTTTAGTATTTATTAGGAAGGAAATTAAAAAGAAAAATATTTTTGGTAATCGTTAATTACAAGCTTCACGATAAGTCTCTAAGATTACGCACAAGTGAGCGGAAAAGCTTAGCGAGCCGCAATGACTACTTAGTAAGTAGCTATCACTTTTCCTTAAACTCACTTTATAGTTTGTAAACTCAAAGGTCCGTCGTACCTCGCAAGTAACTCACGATTTGTTTTGTTGTTTATTGGAATGGTTTAAGATGGATAGCTAGTATCCAAATTTGTTTATTATTTTTTTTACTAATTCGATAGGAATCGAATTAATGAACTTTTTATATTTTTTTATACAAAAATAGCAAAATAACTTCCAAAAAGGAAGGGTCTTCAAAACTCTACTTCAACGAATATCCTCAAAAATCGTTCACGTCTTCCCCGGCAACGGCGCCAAAATTGTTTTCCTGTGATAAGTATAGTATATATCTCTATAGTGCAAATTTTCACCAACCAAGATACCGTAAGTAATTAATCACTTAGGAAAGCGATACTCTCCTTTAGAAAGTATGTCTTAGATTCCCCTTGAAATCAAGCAATCATTCATAGTAATTCAAAGCCTTCTGCAATTCGCATTAAAAGACTTGAAGTCTGACCCCAAATCGATGAGTTACACAATTAATTTGAAAACCGTAACACCAAAGACATTAATCCCCATGTCAATTTCTCTTAACATGATAGCGATGATATGAATTAAACACCAAAGGGTCAACAAGTCCCAGGATATACACAATTACTGCTCCTCCCTCTCATTAGACGAACTATTACACCTAAGAGAACTAAGTCCCCAAATGTACACATTTTCTTTCTATCGGATACGACCTAACTATAAAAGGAATATCGTAACTTATCATACCGCAATATTCCCCTCTTTGATCAAATATTTCACTCCTTTTAAAAACACGCTTGGGTGATTGACTGTTAAAAGAAGCATTAGATTGAATCATAACCAAGTCTTCTCGCACGTTCTAACTCAATCTTTTGACAACACATTTCCCTAGGTATCTCAATGATGCATACCATAGAATGACAAATATCTCATTCTCCTATGTGGGATTGGAATAGCGCACACGAAAGTAACACGATAACACACCGATTATCTCTCTGCGGATAAGACATTTTGTCTTTCCAGAATACCCGACAATAAATAGGCCAATGTATTCTATCACGTTAGTTTGGTTGTACCTTTCTGTATTTACCCTTCCCTTTGATGTTTTCGATACCTCCAGAATTAGAAAAATCTTATATGCACACATGCTTGGAGATCGTGTTCGCAGAATTAATAAACTTAACCCGTAAGAATCGTAGTTTTCAAGGCTTTTTTAAACACAAGAATTTCCAGAACATTCCTAATCTTTTCCACACTATGACATCGTGGCAATATTAGTCGTAATGTAGTTATTAAACCCTGAATTCACTAAGTCTTCAATTGCAATAAGTCCCTAAAATTTGAACAAATGAACATCTAAAGCACTTGTAGTTAATATGAATTAACTCCCTTTAAATTGTTATCTGTCATTATCAAAAACTTCAACTGTTTAATCCTTGACTTATTTTGAAAGACCGTTTAAAAGATTATTTGACACTTTCTCTCCCCCTAAATAATGACCCGTTTTCTATTTAAAGAGCTGTAACATTGTTTGAGAGAGGTCGATTTAATCTTGAAAATCTTTCGTGATTACTGCAAATATTGATTCATTGTGATAGACAACTTTTTCCCAATGAATATAAAGATTTCTCTTATTTTGACAAATAAATGCACTGAAACGTACACTTATTCTTATGATGCATGGATATGAAATAATCCATGCCCGGGAAAAATTAATTACCCGTTGTCAGGAACAACTGTCTTTTTGACGACATGCTTTCCTCAGATTGAAAAGCGGGTTGCAGTCAGAAATAACTGCAAGCCATTGTCATGAGCTCAAAACTTTGAATGTTTTATTATAGTAGCTCAATACCGAAAAGACTTCTCTTTTCGTTGCTAAGAAAAAATGCACCAGACGTGTATTTTCCTTTACGATGAGGCCCGGGTTATGCACAGAAATGTACATAAGCATATAATATATATATTTATATATTTACAAGATGAATAGATTGATGATAATATCAAACAAGTTACTTTGGTCAGAACCTCCATTCTGCTGGAGTCCAACATCTCATACCAATCCTTCAGACAAGATACAAAAAATGATCCACATGAAGGAGCTTTCATAAATTTAATCACTAATTGGTAGTCCAAATTTCTGACAAAATAATTTAATAATATCAATTTCAACCTGTTCCTTTATGAAGTGATACCAGTATGGAATGTCTTTGGATAGAGTGAAGTACGCTTTGCAATGAGATTAGCAGCTGACTGAGGAAGTCGCATTACAAACGGTGATTTTGTTATAGTTGGAAGCCATATCTTATAGTTGTGCCTCATCCTACAATTCTTGAGCACAACTTGCAGAATCACCACTGTACTCTGCTGCTGCTGAGACATTGCATTGAGTTTATTTCTTGACATCCAGCATACAATTTTATCACCAAGGAACTGTATCCCTCCAGAAGTGCTTTTTCGAGTATCAAGGCATCCGGCATGATCAGCATCTGAAAATGCTGTTAGTTCAAAGCCAGAATCCTTTGGATACCAGAGTCCCATGTTAATGGTACCCTTTAGGTATTTAAAGATTCTTTTAACCTCCTTGAGAATGCTTTTGAGTTGGTCGGGCTTGATATCGCACAATACATACGCTTGACCTAAGTCTGGTCTACGAGATGTCAAGTACATGAAGTGACTCCGATTTTCTACATAATTCAGATTGGAACTAAGGGTCTCCACTCAAATCTACATCTAGTTTGGGTTTTGTAGCCAATGGTGTACCAATGGAGTGACATTGTCCATATTATGCTTTTTAGAATTTCTAAAGCGTACTTGGCCTGATTGATAAAAATACCTTTTGGGGACTGGTGGATCTGAAGTCCTAAAAAGAATTTCATCTCCCCCATTGAACATTTCAAATTATGTATATAAATATCTACTTGCATTAACACTTCAAATCTTTTTGAATTTAGGGTTTTGTAGACCCAAAAATTATGTCATAACGTAAATCTTCACAAGTTTAATACCGCCCCGTATTTTATCTTGAAAAATTAGAGGCAATGTCCTTTAAAAAGCCTTTGGACCTCAGAAGTTTGATTAGTTTATCATATACACTAGGCTCTGGAGCTTACTGTTAATCCAACAAAAGCTTCCTTCAGAAGGTAGACTTTTTCTGGAAGATCTGATCAACGAACCCTTTCGGCTGAGCACCGTAAACCACTTCCGTTCATGGACCATTAAGAAATACCGTTTTTATCATCGACAACGTCCATCTGATAGATTGGAGAAAGACTTGTGTGCTGCGTGGGCAACCAAAAATCCGACTGCTTCTAAGCGAGCAACTGAGCAAATGATACTCAAAATCAATACCCCTTCCTGAGATAACCTTTATCAACAAGTCTCTTTGTTTCGAATTACAGTCTGATCCTCATCCTTTTTGTTCTCGATAACTACTTAGCTTAATAAACCATCTTGCCAAATGTTTGTCGACGATTCCCAGACTTTAGCTCTTGTCGAACTGATGAGTCATCTTGCATTCTTCGATCCATGCAGAATCAGCCATTGCCTCCTTAATGATCTTCGGTTCAACAATAGCTCATCCGTGAGCGCAACATACACATTTTACCAGGATCTGCGTCAAGAGTCGTCTGTTGAACTGGCATGTTGAATTTCCTGTACTTGTTCTAATGTTGATCTCTGTCCACTTAATCAGACTTTGTGTTGAAATGAATGCACATTTATCGGATATATCAATGTTCTGAGGAAACTCACCAATTTCTTGTAACTGAGTACAAAAAGGATTGTATAAATTCATCTTCTTTGAAATGATGCATTCGGTGCATTAATATTGTTTGTTTTCCTCAGCTTGACCCGTGTGTTGGTTTGTAATATTCTTCGAAGTAAGGACTAAGAGAAATTCCAACCTTGTTTGTGGACGAACCTATCATTCTCTGCCGTAAGATAGGGCCATCAAGAATTTGACGACCAGCAATAAACGCCGACTGTTCCTTGCTAACAATCTTGTCAATCACTTTAGATAAACGGTTAGCTAAAATCTTGGCAATGATCTTATAGTGTATACCAATAAGCGAAATAGGGCGAAAGTCAGTGATTAAGGTAGGGTTGTTGACCTTTGGGATAAGGGTGAAAAACGAAGAATTAGCACCATTAGGCATAACACAAGAAGCAAAGAATAAGTTAACAAAATCATATAGATCCTTCTGAATAGTGCCCCAATACTTCTTCACAAACGCAAAAGAGTAACCATCCGGGCCCGGAGCTTTACTACTTCCACAATCCCAAACGGCTTCCTTAATTTCCTCAAGGGTAACCTGTCTTTCAAGAGTTTCTCGATCCATGCAATTAAGGGAATGAGAATGAGGAAGGTTAGAGAACATAACCTGTGAATCTTGAGCTTGGAATTTCCTTTTATAGAATTGAAGGAAGGCATCCTTGATCAAACAAGGGTTCGTGATCCAATTTCCTTCAACCATAATCCCATTGATCATCTGATTCCGCCTTTTTTGGTTGATGAGCCCATGGAAGAATTTGGAATTTTCATCCCCTTCTATATCCCATTTGACATGAGCTTTTTGAATAATATCCATTGAAGCAAACTTATCGATCTTTTCAATTTCTTGAAGAAGGATGAGGCGGTGATCATTGTCGGAAGGCATAGCGGATCCCTCATCAATCCTTTTCTCAATTGAATTAATTTCCTCAAGAGCCACGGTTTTTCTGTTTCTTTCCAACGTCTTGATGTTGTTGCTCCATTGTTTGATCTTATCCTTGAGGCGGCGAAACTTTTCATGACATTTGAGATTAGAATCAAGCAATTCCCATTCCTCTTTAATGAGGTTATCAAAACCATCTCTCAGAAGCCATGAGTTATACAATTTGAACGGAGTGGGACCAAAATCAGTTTTGTCAATATGAAGAAGGATAGGGTTATGATCAGACCATAACCTATCGAGAGCAGTAATCCGAACATCTGGGAGCCGAATAGTCACATCTTCTGAAATAAGGAAGCGATCAAGTTTACTAAGCTTAGTACCTGCTTTATTCATCCAAGTAAAAGAGCGACCACCAATAGGAAGATCGACTAAACCTGTGGAATCAATGAAAGAGTTAAAATGATCAGCTTCAATACTATTCAAAGTAGTACCAAACCTTTCTTGTGCGTTTCTGACAGCATTCATGTCTCCAAACATAATATAGGAGCCATTATGGTGATGCATGAAGTCTGTGAGTCTATTCCATAAGGCAAGTTTAGAAACATGATCTTGTGGGCCGTAAATATTCACCATGAAACAGTCTCCCACTACATTCTTCCAATTCCCTTTGATAATAATAAACGAGTCGTCACACCAAATAGAATTCTTAGAGAACATATTGGGGTCCCATATAGAAATAAGACCACCTGAGAGACCACGAGCCATACTACAAGCATAATCAAAAGCATAGTTACCCCACATAGATTTAATTCGAAATAGCTCAAGACGAGTCATTTTTGATTCTTGAATCCCAAGAAAATGCACATTGTGTTTAAGGCAAAGGTCCTTTATCCACATGCGTTTTCTTCTTTTCCTCGTACCACAACTATTTATTGACAAAATATTCATTTGTCAACCATGTGAATCCCGATTCCTTTGATCATTTTGTTTAGAGTTTTTTTACATCCTCTAACATCATAACCAAGTGATGAGCCCACATCAATGATTTGGTTGAGTTCACTTAAAAGGGAAAATCCTTTGATATCATTTTTTCTACGTCTTGCAAACGATGTAGAACAATTGCTAGATGATGAAAAGCTCTTTTTCATGAACTCAAATCCAGGAGGTCTACTTAAATCCGAAGAATTATCCTTTGTTTCTGAATTAGTGGAATTAAAATTGGTGTCTTCTTCCATTTTTTTCTTTGGGGAGTCGATTGAATACCTATTTTCACCATCTTTTTGTCCCCTTCGGTACGCAGTTCATTGTCAAAAGCTTGTTCGTCCATATTGTTAAGTTTTGTTTGGAGTATTTCAAAATCATCAATTGGTTGCTCGTCGTTTGATTCAGATACATGATCCACCTCCTTTAAATCGTGGTTGGAGGAAATGTCATTGTAGTCATCTTTTATTTTTGTACTCCATGATCTAATTTCTTGGACCAAAACCACAAAAGACTCATTCTTGATGTCTACTTGAACAGATTCTGAGATGAGTTGATGTGATTTGGTAGATATGCAAAGTCTACCTGAACTCAATGCTGTAGATTCTTCCTTCTAAAAAAACAAGAATTTTCCAAAGCTACTTGCAATCTTTTTGTAAGCCATTGAGCCCCAAGCACATAAAGGTAAACCACTCACCTCAATCCAAAGAATTCGTTCGTCAATTTTAAAATTAGGCATGAGAGCCCTTTTAATCGAATACAACCTTTTAAGACTTTCATTCTCTTGGAATTTAGAGCAAGACATAGATGAGGGAAGTTGTATCCAAATCTAGTATCCGCCAACATGATGAATATTAAGATCTAAGAACATGTTTTCCATGGAATCGATGTCTTTCAATTTCACAAGTAGGATTGTATCCGTGTTTTCCACATTAATGGTTTATTGTTCGGTGAGTGTGATGGTGCGTTTTTGGATGGGTTTTGTTTTGTTGGAGGTTGATATGGGAACATATTTGAGGGTTGAGGAGTATGAGGGTTTTGGTTGGTGTGTTTTGATTTCTGGAGGTTTATTATTTGTGGCAATGTTGTTAAGAGATGGGAAGGCGTTATGGTTATTGGCGATAGTGGAAGCGTTGGTAGGTTTTGGTTGGGATTGAGTATATTTTGGTGCTAGGGTTTTTGTGTTGGGATGTTGGTTTAAAGCTAAAAATACCACATAGTATTTCATTGACCCGTTATTTCTTAATTTTGATCGGTCATTCACATATCATCACGATGAAGACCGAAAAATTTATCATGCTTTTACGTTCATTACTCTTAAACTCACTCAATCACCCCTTTGTGTGAAATTCGTGGTGCAGACCCAACACGTTGTGGAAGCACAAATTATTAGTAATTGTGTGTTTGAGTATATTGTGGGTTATTATATACTCTGTATGTGTTTAAGTGGGGCATATTTGTGTGGTAAAGTTGATGGTCGTATCATGCATGTTTGATGGTAAAGTTGGTGATGAAGAGAGAAGCTAATATGGTGCTGAGTTGCGATGACTACACTCGGTCTTAATTCAATATTTAATACTCCGTGTAACGTTTAACAATTGAAAACACTTGGTTTATTCTAGTTCCATGCAAATGTCACCGTAAGTTTGGAATAGAAACTTATGGTCAAACAATTTACCTTCCCATGTACCCCCAACCCTATTGACAAGTTGTATATATTGTCATCCATATTTCACATACTTCTCATATTGCTATAAATAAGCCCATTAATTCTTCCAACTCCAACCCACCACCAAGAAAAGAAAGCAAATGGCAGAAAAAAGCTACCAAGACTTGCTTCCTATCATGGCTGAAAAACTAGAGTTAACCACCTTCATGGAGGAGCTATGTGGCGGTTTTCGTCTCCTAGCAGACGAAAACCTAGGCCTGATCACTCCCGAAAGTTTGAGAAAGAACGCAAGTATTATGTATGGAGAATTAGCAAAGAAGATGCAGAAGCATGGTGATGGAAGGACAACCTTGATGGAGATGGTTTCTTGAATGAAACCGAGTTTTGCATATTAATGGTAAGACTTAGTCCCGAAATGATGCAAGATGCTGAGATGTGGTTAGACAAAGCTATTGAAGACGAGATTAAGAATATTTCTACTCCATTACCAGATAAAATTTAATAAGTAGGAGTACTATTTATGTTGAAGTTGTTCATATCTTCTTTTGTTGAATGGTGATATAAAATAACTATGTCTTGGTATGTATAATAATTGTTGAGTGTGGTATGAACTTGGTCCAGCTTTCTTGGAGTTTCCGATAAGCTGCATCTAATTCTTTTAGATCGGCTAACCATACTCGCACGTGCCTTGCTCTACATACTAACTTGACTTTCGACCTCGCTGTCGATGAGAACTTCATTAATACAATAATACTGTGAAGCCAAACATTTTTTCTAATAGAGTTGCTAGTATTACATGGCAACATTATTTGGCCATCAACATAGACATGGTATACCTCACTTGCCAAAAAATAAGCGTTATGCCGATGACTTGTGTTATGTGGACTATAAATCGTTGTAATCACAAGAATAGAATATAAATGTAAGTGTGTAGATGATGTTTTTGTGCAAGTGTAATTACCAATTCGTTTGTAGTAAAAAAGAAAAGAAAGGGAAACTGCGTCTTTGTCAGCCTCCGTAGACTGATCCCACAACCATCATGGGAGAGGTTAATCACGCCACCAAAACTCTGATAAAGCCATAAATTCAATAATGGTGCAAGAGTCTACCGTACTTACCGTGACTTCAAAGTGTACAAGAATAAAAAATTTCGCCATAGTAACGTTGTTAATTATCACCAACAACAATTTGAAGGTGATAATTTAAGAATGCAAGATGTTGGCGAATTATTTTAGCAACATAAAATTGACATTTTTCATACGGCATGTCGGAAGCAACAGAAAACGGGCACGATCAAGAACACCACGATTCAAGTGACATTAGACATAGTTATGAAACCAACCTTCGTTTGCCAATATCGCCTGCTGTTGGATAGCTACCAACGTTATGTGGGCTTTGACCTAGTTTAAATTTTGTTATAACGATCCAATGCTTTTTGTCTAGTCGTATGTGAGTTCTCCACCAACCTAGAGGTTGTAGGTTCAGGTTTTGTTAAAGTATTTGTAAGATATATATTATGAGATAAGTGATATAGGGTGTGAAAAATTGCCTTTAAAAAAAATTGTTTTAACGATTATATCCCTTCTCAGGTAATTTTGTTTTAACATTTTATATTCTTTCGAAAAAAAATTTAGTTGAAAACCAATGCAAAAAATACGAATGTGACTGGTGAGGAATGAGGAAATTAAGATGGGAAGAACAACATGGCAATATTTGTCTGAAATTCAACTCAACGCCATCAACAATAGAATACACCCTTATTTCTTCTTGACCAAATACCTACAATAAGGTAAAATGTTTCATCGTTAGTCGACGTGTTGGACGAGGTCTAACATCATACATTTGTGTATTCTTTCTTTAGTTTGGATTTGATTTATAGTATTTAAGTAGAGAATAAATCTTAAAAAAAGAAAAATATAAATAAACACATTAGAAATACATCGGGCTTAACTTATAGGCTATCATTAATTTTTAAATAATATATAATACTCCCATCCGTCTTAAAATATTGTCCTCCCCCCCGACAAAAAACAACAAGTTTAATAAACGTGCATTTAATACTCCTTCTTTTCCTTACTTTTTGACAAGAATAACAAATTTACCATAGCTAATTAATTAAAGTGTCTTTAAAGTTTGTAATAATAATTCAAACAAGGGTTAAAAATATAAACTAAATCAAACTTCCCTATCTATTTTTAATAGTGGACAATTAAATTTTGGACAATCCCAAAAAAGGAAACTGAACAATAAAAGGGTACGAGATGGCGTACATGTTTTCAAACACCCCAAACCAAACTTGACAAAAAAAAAATTATAAATTTAATATGATATATATAAATATATAAAAAATAAATACTATATATATATATATGCTCTTGTTCATTGAAAAATGTTTTATTTTAAGAAGATTGAGAAATTTTTCGTTTGAGCAAATTGATTTCATATTTTTTGATATGAATTTCACAATAAAAACATCAATTAATAGTGAATCGAAACAATAAATCACAAATTTATTAACAAATCATTGATAAAATCGAGTATGGCAAACATTATTAAAACTTATAGATGATTTCATAATGTAGATATATCGCAAAATCGAGAGATTTTTTATCATTGAATGACTATATATTTTTACACATTTTAATTAAAATAGGCATTAAAATGAGATCTAAAGCGCTTGAAAAACTGAATCAAAGTTAAACATCTATCCGTTTTTAAAAACCTCTCAACTCTTCTCAAAATAAAAAACCTTCTCAATCGATCCAGCTTTTATATATATATATATATATATATTTTAATTTCTAGAGGATATCATTTGTATGCTAAAATAACATACGGTCATACGATCATTTTTGGAGCATACGACGAGCATATGACCGTATAGTCATTTCACATATTATGCTAAAATCACTTTTTGAAGCATAAGGCCGTATACACATATATCGTAAATTTTATTTACTTGTTATATATTCCAGAAAACCGACTTAGACAACTCGACAAATCATAAAACTTGCCGATATCTTCCATACAACATATATATTAAAGTCATGTACAATCTTGACCTCTACGACAAGCGAAAACGCATTTTACTAACTCATGAGTGTTATCATGGGCGGAGACAAAGGGGGGCACAAGGGGCAAGTGCCCCCTAGCGAAAAAAATTGTAGTGTAAATTTTCGAAAATATTCGGGTTTTTTCGTAATTTGCCCCTCTTAAGAATCATTTTGTAGTGTAGTTATTAAAAAATATCAAAGTGTGCCCCCTCGAGCCAAACTTTCTGGCTCCGCCCCTGAGTGTTATACCAAATACCCCTTTCAACACATATTTGTACATAACACTTTTAACATACATAAAATCTACAACTGTGACTTTAAAACGTAACAAGACTCAACAATACATCTTTATTTTCAAAAGACTATAACTTCACAACTCATTGGGAGTTTAAATTGCTCAAGCTTTGCATTCTACGACTACTCGCAAATGCATAAAGCAATGCGCTTCCATTCATTTACTTCCAATCATAAGCCTTAACCAAGACCTTCCTTGCAACATATAATTACGTACAAAACGGTTAACAACAAAATTTTCTGCACTTGTCATATATTCCGGAAGACCTTTTATGCGGAGCATACGTGAAAGTTCCAATTAATACGTCTATAAGGAAATATAACACTTATCTAAAGATAAATAACACAACTAATAACTTTTCAATCGTGTAATGCTTTATTGATATAATCAAAGTATTACAATGTGCTATGGATCGCACAAGTTGAATGACAATGTAAGATCACCCTTTGAACAAGTAAACTTGATAAATTATCAAGTTTACAAGCGAACTTGTAGAGTCCCGCTGATAGGATCAGCTGACTAAAGTGTAAGTTCGACAAAGGAGTAAATGCCTAAAATAACGACAACAAATATAAGCGATAACATTTACTCCTACAACATTCTCTATTTATAGTGATACGAGGTTGTATCCTTAGTGGGGGCAGTGTTTACAACTTTTACTAACTCATACTTTAGTTCAGGCTTTAAGTCAAACACTACTTTGTCCTGCCATAATGCTTTATTGACTTATCCCGCCTAAACTCCACTCAGAGAAGGTAAGTTCAGCTTGCTCTTCTTCAAAGGGTAATAGGATCATCAGGGTATTGCCACCCCTGACTCTCCTTAAACCTTCAACGTATTCCTTCTACATACCAGCTGATATCCATCCTAGCTGACGAGTATGTCTTCAAGTAATCTTCGACTTCCTTGACGATGTCTTTGACTTGAATACGTCCGAGGTACTCGCTGAGGCTTTGCACTCAGCGAGTCCTTCACTGCTCGCTGATGCTTTGCACCCAGCGCGTCCTCATTGCTCGCTGATGCTTTGCACTCAGCGAGTCTTCAATACTTAGCATAATTTCTGTTTAAATCTAGACAAGTATAATTGGGCACTAAATTGGCCCAACAATACGGTTGTATGCTAAAAGAGCATACGCCTGTATGATCAATTTTGGAGCATACAGTTGTATGCTAAAATAGCATACGGTCGTATGGTCATTTCATAGATTCCGTCGAAATCAATTTTTGGAGCACACGACTGTATACACATTTACCATATGGCGTATGGTCATAACCTGCACATTTTAAGAGCTAAATTTTCTGCACTTGTCATATATTCAGGAAAACTGACTTTGACAACTTGAAAAATCATGAAAACTTGTAAATATCTTCCATGCAACATATATTTTAAAGTTATGTACAATCTTGACATTAATGACACGCATAAATACCTTTTACTAAATTACGGATGTTATGCCAAACACCCCATTAAACACTTTCAACGCATACTTGTACATAACTCTTTTAACATACATAAAATCTGCAACTATGACTTTAAAACCGTAACAATACTCAACAATACATCTTCATTTTCAAAAGACTATAACTTGACGACTTATTAGGGGTTTAACTTGCTCAAGATTAGCATTCTACGACTGCTTGGATATGCATAGAGCAATGCACTTACATTCATTTTCTTCCAACCCTAGGCCTTAACCAAGACCTTACTTGCAACACATAATTACCTACAAAAACGGTTAGCATCTAAACATTAAGCATTACACTTAGTAAGTAAAAAGGGCAATAATATGGCATTATACATCATTTACACATATTAGCATCATATACAATCAACATTAGTCCACAAGACTTATTATATACAATCAACATTACTCAACAATATATCTTCATTTTCAAAAGACTATAACTTGTTGATTTATTAGGGGGTTTAACTTGCTCAAGCTTGGCATTCTACGACTGCTTGGATATGCATACAGCAATGTACTCGCATTCATTTGCTTCCAAACCTACGCCTTAACCAAGACCTTACTTACAACACATAATTACCTACAAAAACGATTAGCATCTAAACCTTAAGCATTACGCTTAACAGTGTTGCAAAACAAGGTCTACAAGGCCGATTAATCGCCGATTAGATGGTACAAGGCCACCAACCTTGCCGATTAATGTAACAGGGTCAAACAAATAGGTCAACCGTGGTCAACAGTGGTCAAACTTGCCGGAAACCTTCTAATCTTGCCGGAAGTACCTAAAACTCACCGTAAACTTGTTTTGATCACTTATATTAACTGTTTAAATCTATTACAAGTTGTTTTTTAGAAAAAAAAACTTGCCAATAATATCTAAAACTCGACAGAAATGCACAAAACTTGCCGGAAATACTCAGATTTTGCCAAAAATGCCAATCCGATCAATCGCCGATTAATCTCGCCTTGACCGATTACAAGCTACAAGGTGGTCGACCGCCTGGCTAACGATTTATGATTTTCGCAACCTTGATGCTTAGTAAGTAAAAAGGGCAATAATATGGCATTATACATCATTTACACATATTAGCATCATATACAATCAACATTAATCCACAAGACTTATCTTCGTCATTACTTTCATCAAAACACTTAAACCAACCTCATGCCACAACATACATAATCTTCACACACCTTAACTAGTTTCACAACTAGTCTAACCACATCCTTAGCTAGTTATGTCAAACTAAGCTATTTTTTATTTTAATCAAATATACTAAACCAGTGTCTTCCATAACCTTAACACAAAGATGACATAACAAAAAATACAATAAAGTCAATGTAACTTCACATTATAACCGATTTACTTACCTTAAAACCATAACTATCTAACTCAAAACCAAACACAATCATCACTTAATTCCTAAATAAGGTTCATCATAAACACAAAACATTAATTAATACAATACTAATAAAGGGTTTTTTTATTACCTATGAACATACCTAAACTTATCTCTAACATTCATATAATCATTATCCTGATCATATGATAAAACGCACAAAATCACTAATTTAAGTCATATCTATTTAATGGGTGTATCCCATTAATACCAACACTGGATTTAAAACATTTTAATCAAAATAAACCCAAATTATATCATGAACCCTAACTTCCATCGTGAACTTAAATTAAGAATTTGACATCATACCTTGTGGGGATTGATTGCTAAGAGCTTATTTCTTGGGTTAGAACACTAAATACCATCTATTGATCCTTAGAAAATCTTGATCTTTCCCTCGCTTTTTGCTATGTCACATCACATGCTAAACACCATCTAAAAATAGAAGCTTGTGGTAAGTATGAGATACTTCTCTCATAAAATGTTGTACTAGTTTATGAAGGTGGCATAAATGATCCCTTTAGTCTTATTTTCTAATACTTGAGACACATAATACTACCTATAGCCACATACTTAAACATTTGACTTATAGGTTGGTTATATGGTTTGACTTCCAACTTAAACACATTGACTAACCAATCATAAAAAGCCTTCAAACATATAAATCTAATAGTCAAACTTACACAAGGCACTTTTGTAATAAAATAATTATAAAACAGTTTTGAGGTGTGACAAATCTACCTGCTTAGTAAGATTTCACCCCCTAAATCTATTCGCTTAACGTTTGCGACCATTCACAAAACCTTTCTACCATCATTCTAGCTTATCATATAGCAAATACTTGTTCTTATAATAGTTACAATCTATATTGTTTTACAACCTTAATCATATCAAGTCATAGTCGCTTCTCTAAAATCGCATTATTTTCACTTGGTTTCACAAATTTTTATTTTTTCTAAATGCTTACCATGGAAAATTTTCCATTTCGCCAAAATTCTACTAAAACATCACGCTACTTATCATTCTTTTCTAAAATTTACAACAAAGACGACTTGTCACTTAGAAAATTTGCTACTTTGACTACTATTTTCCTCAACATCTATTAATGCTCTATATAACTTAACGTCAAACACAATCATTTTTTCATTCTCTTCTCTGTATCATAAGTTAGTTATTAATTCAAACTCAAATTTTTTATGCATGACCGCTAGCTTCTTTCTAACTTTTACCAAGCACAACTTAAAAGGCACTAACAAGCCAATTCTATACATCACTCAGAGAACTTTCTCTCATATATCAGAAAATATCTATGCGATTATCTTCTCAACTTAACACATAACCTTCATTTTTAGGTATTTACCTTATAAGTATTGCACCTAATCTTAGCATCGTCCATTATTTCCTTTACGCTTAATGTATTTCTAAGCAAGATCTAAACATATCTTAGCTTTCACCTCTCCAGCTCTTGACTCATACTCGTGTCATATCGAACACATATAAGCCCAATAATTTACAATTCTTTATTTACATGAAAAGGCGTCTCAATTCAAGTAAATAAGGAGATTATAAATTTATGGTTTGGCGATTTACAAATTCATTATTTAAATAATGAGGCGTCCAAATTATTTTAATAAGGAGATTTATCCAACTTATGCATTTCTCACCTCAACATTCATACTCATCTATAACTTTCTTTACTTTTCCATCTTTACATTCATTGACCATATGTCAATGACTCTCCACTTTAACTTTAATCTTTTTAGCCTTGGATCCAATCTTACTGATGAGCCCTGAAAGTGATATAGTGATTATATTCCTCCAGCATCTTTTCCCTCTTGGCTTCATAGGCTGCTAACTGAGCTTCTTGAGCTTCCAATTCTTCATCAAATAAATCCTTTAACCTCTTTTCAGACTTCTCTTTCTCAGCCTTTAACAATTACGGCCTCTTAATCTCCTCCATCTAGGCTTTAGCCTCTTTCAATGTCATCTTTTTTCCAGATAAGCTAAATTGTTGAAGATTTAGAATCTTTGGAGTTGATCCTCTTTATTCAATGAAAGGCATGAGTTGATTCATTGGATCTTCCTTAGTGGCAATGCCATGTCCTTTATCAGCAACAATTGGGGGAGGAGTTAAGGAGAATTTAGAGGAGCTTGTATTGAAAAGGCTATCAGTGAATTGATCCAAAGGCATGTTGATGACAACTGGTGGTCTGATGCCTTGTGGTATGAGAGACTTCAGAGAGGTTGGTGAAGGAATGTTTGGGTTTGATACTAAGAATCTTAGCTTTTTGAATAGAGGTTCATCCTCTACGGGTTTTTCCTCTAAACCTTTTTCTTCTAAAGAATGAACCACCAGAACAGTTGAGGTTTGTTCAGGGATTTGAGTATTTTGTCTAGTTGATGGCTCCCCCTGAGCCCTTGTAGGTTAAGCTGTGGTGTTATTTGACTGATGCTCCCCCTGATCTGGATCAAGAACTTTAATCTCTAAGTCTTTGATTTCCTAAGTAGACTTCTTCTCCCCTTTAGGAGAAGCTTTGGAAGAAGATGCTTCTATGTCTATCAAAATTACAAGTTCCCTGATCAAATCAACTAGATCTCTCACATTCACATCTGCCTTGTCAAGCATTGTTATACAGTACTTGAGTAGTTCACAAACAACCGTAACCTCCTTCCTGACAGATTTCACATTTGCTTGAACACTACGCTGAACAACTCTTCCCACTTTGTTGTGAATGGCTTTGGTTGCCTTAGTCAGCTTCTTCTGAAGATCAACCATCCTGTTGGTTTCCAATGTATTCAGTGCAATTAGTTCTTTGGTCAGCGGCTTGATAATAAGTTTAGGAGCTCCAACTGTAAGAACCGTCTTGACAGAATCTTTAAGAAGATCAGGGAGAATGGTCTTTAGGGTGTTAGACAGCAACTCAAGGAGACGATCCTTAAGAGCGTAGGCTACCATTTTTGGCATAGAGTCTTTAATTTTGTCAGCCACCCGCTGAGCTAGAGAAGACTCGAGTTGTTCAACCTTGGAAGTTAGAGAGCTGAGTTCCTTATGAAGATGACTAGGGGGTCTGATTTAGATGGCATATCAGCGGAAGCATTCAGATCATCGTTCTAAGTCTTAGCCATGTAAACTAATTCATCGATCACATTATCAGCAACCTTCTCATCATCCTTGGTCAACTCTTCTTTATACATAGGGTGAATATCATCATCATGATCAGATTCATCAGCCTCAAACCCAGATAGAGACTCAATATCATCCCCAGGCATGGACTCTAAGTCAGAGTAGCCTTTGTCATATCCTGGTCAGCAGCAGTGAAGTCTATCACATGTTCATCTTTAGCATGTCAGAGACAGCTTTCGCAACGAAATTGATTTCTGACTCGGTGTGCTAAAAGTTTAGTCTTTTAATAACCTTTATCTCAGACTCAATATCATTGGGACTCTCTTCAGCACCCAGAGACAGATCATCAAAACTCACATTCCCTAGTGACTTAATATCAGACTCCTTTATAATTTCCTTGTTACTTGGTTTTTGTACCTGCATAAGATGGTTAGTTGATAAATGTGATTTTGTAATGAAGTGAAGGATTGATGTGTGTTTTTATAAGCTTTAAATTTGTAATAACTAGAAATACCAGTTTTGACTAAAAACACAACATTTGGTCAAGTATACCATATCAAGTGTAATATAGTATTAGGTAAGTCCAGGTGGTTCCATAGGATTTGCAGCAATTTACAGATTGTTTGTCAAGTAACAAAGCTAAATGATTGTCACAGATCAATTAGCCAAAACGTGTATATAAAGTAAGCAAGAAACAAGGCATGATCCACATAACATAATAGATAGAGATAGAGCGAGACTTTATATAAATAATGCATACAAGTCATATATGCCGGGTAATCATAATAACAAGCATATGTACCAATGATAACACAAAATCCTATCGGCCTATATACTACATCACCACGGGCGCATTAAGAATGGTTTATATCAAATATGCATGCATATGAATTCCTCTCAACCCAATCGATCAACATAAGGAAGGGTCTTAAATATTATTCTACTTGGGTTGTTTATCAATTTACCACACAATTCTCACAAGTATGATATTGAATCATTATAGAGAGATGATGCAAAACCAACCATTACAACTAGCCATTTTGGCCTATGATAGTTGCAACAATTAGTCAAAGGATAAACATCGAATTCATAAACATTCATATTCATAAGTCTTAGCAAAAATCATCTAAATATTATTCATAAGTCATAGGACAAGTATCATTCTAATTCCCATCCCCTTACTTGAATTATACAACGTCCTCGTTGTATAGATAAAACATTAAAAATGGGAATCAAAAAAATTAGAATGAGAAACTCCCCTGATATTTTGCTTAGTAGATTCTCCAAGGTGAGTTTATGAGCAAGAATGTGTGTTGTAAATGTGTCTAGATACCAGCATGACTACAACACACACAGGATTCCAGATGATCGATACTTTATGAACTTCGTCGATTTCTTTGTAGAGAGGTCCTGTGTAAAATATAGGAAAAACATGCAAAATCCTATCTCGGTACCTACGGTTAATTATAAATAAACTAAACAAACTATAGAGGAGACCAATACGTCGTATCCCTAAACTGGAATACGCCGTATAGAGAAACCTGCAAAAAGTATCTAAATACGGGTCAGTCTGCCAAATACATCATATCATGTACATGAATATGCCGTATAAACATAACTAACAATAATGTTTTAAAGTGCATAAAAATAAAGGACTGATAACGTCCAGACATTCAATACGCCGTATGGTATGTAGCGGATACGCCGTATTGATGTCTAGGAATACAGACTCGATAAAAATAAATAACAATCCGGGTTGTCTCCTAGAAAGTACTTTTCTTTCAACTAGTCTTTAAGTTATACTTTTTCCTTACAACTTTCTTTACCCCATCTCATACACGCTTATGTGTCCACGTGTGAGGCATTCTTCCATCTTCGCATCTCGGACATATTTGGGTCCTAAGTTCAAGACCCCTTTGTAGAAACTTTTGAGCTTTTGGTACGGATGTGAGATTCCATTCAGCTTATCTTGCATACTCACCATTAGTAACGGCTTGATCTTGTTACATTGGGCATTGGATAGATGTTTAAACCTTGGATATGATCGTGCCATTTGGTAAGTCACGTAATCATTTCTATTATGGATAGTGATCAACCTATCAAACCTTCTTGCTTCCACACACGAAGCTTTGCAGAATGGTTCTCCAAGAATGATATCTCCCATGTCTTGATCTTGGTAGCCATCTATATTTTCCACTACTACAAAATGAGTTACAACAGAAGAATTTTTGACAAAAATAGGTACATTCATAAAAGCTCCAACTATGTTATTTCCTTTGTATTTAACTTTGTCTTTTATTATAGAATTATAGAACTCCCTAGACATCACATTAACGGACAAAATTGGGAAAAAATTAGCATTTACATGCTCGAAACCTATCATGCACGAAAATCTTAAGTTGTAGGTACAATCAATATTGATCTTTCGGTCAAAGTCACAAAAACTAGGGTACTCAACAAAATTTTCATTATTCCTGATAAATGCTTAATTGTATATATTAAATACCCGGGATTTTGCCAAATAAAAGCCAAATAATGCCAAAAAGATAGAAATTTGTGTGCTTTTGTGTCTATTGTGCAGGATTTGATATGTAAAGTCAAAAGGAAGCAAAAACGACCAAAAACCGACAAGAAATGAAGAGACAAGACAAGAGTGAAGAATGAAAGCCAATCTTAAAAGCCGGATCAGCCCGATACAAGAAAAGAAAGTCAATGAAGACCAAATTGAAAGTCAAAGGATTAATATTGTCAAGTTTCAAGATTACAAGGGCTTATTTGGAAGTTTCTAAGTTCAAGGGACTAATCTTGCAAAAGATAAAAGTTGTTTTTAAAGAGGAAAATAAAAGTTAAAAACAACAAGGACTGAGTTTGCCAAATTCAGAAGATGATAACAAAGGAAAATGGGAGTGCTTGGTTTACAAAAACAACAAGGACTATTTGTGTCAACATCGCAAACATTCAAATATAGTCAACGCGGGTCAAAACTGAAAGCTCGTCCTCTTTCTTTGAGATAACAGCTTTTCCCGCCAATTCTCTCAACACTTCACCAGCCTTATTTCTCCTTTCTCATTCAATTTAAACTACTTCAAATCCATCATACTACCTTTACCCACTTGCGTTGACCAAAACAACCTCGTATTAAATTCGTTTACATCATCATGTCCACATGGCACTCTGTTATTGGTCTAATACTGTCGAGAAGCCACGTGGAGCTCAAGGATTGGTTAGACCACGTCATAGAGTGATCCAAGGGCTCAGATTGGTCAAAAAACGGTTATTGACTTTTAAACGGTCAAGATTGAAATGCTGATAAGCTCTTCTTCAAGCTCTCAAGCTCGAAATCCTCTATAAATAGATTGTATAGGTTCTCATTTGAGGCACTTTTTCTTACTTTTTCTTACCTTTTCAGTTTCAATTGTATTCCTGTTACATTGTAATCAATTTTCTGTTAATTCAAGTTCAATTTAGTTCAATAAGCTTTCATTTCATTTCTACTGCTTTCATTAACTTGTACAAGCTCTCTCACAAGTTTTTCTTAAAGTTCATTTA
>BQNB010065040.1:0-35085 GCA_026074375.1 Tanacetum coccineum
AACTATCTCACGAAGTGTGTCAGCATTTTTCTGTGTGTGTTTAAGATAGTCTACATGAGCTTCTGTCACACCCCGTCAGCGGCGGAAACACGGGAATGTAACATAATGATCAATCATAACACAAGATACATAACAGAGAAAACTAAAATGCATTAATGAGAGTGTCATGATGACCATCAACCTCAAAACAATCTTGAGTGATGTCCCAAGTCAAGAGCGCAACACATAGTCACCGATTATTACAATCATAAGCCCACGCAGGGGTCCCCACAATCTTAGATCAACAATCCTTAAGAAAACCAAATCCAAAACAAACATCAAATGCAAGACTTCTCAAACAAGATTCCTATGGGATTCTCTAAAAGTCCGCTACATGCACCACAATATTAATGATCATTAACTTTACCTGAAAATGATACTCGAAAACGTCAACAATAATATTGGTGAGCTCGTAGGTTTGATTATGTTTTGTACCTTGGTGTGGTATCTTCGGTCTTGTTCCTGGAGTTTGAATAAGTTCGAAGGTTGTTGTTGGTAGGTTTGTACAGCTTCTTGAAGTACTTAGCAAGGAGTGCCAAATTCTTTTTCATATCCTTATCCCTCCGAGCTTGTTCTGGATCACTGTCTTCCTCAGAAACGGACTCAGATTGAGGAGTAACTGGTTTGGCGATCTCTTTGCCTTTGTGTCTGGTAGTCGCACTTGGTCGTGTGGAAGAAGATTGCATGTATGATGGTGCATTCGATCTTTGAGGTTTTGGTGCCTAATAGTAGTTATCTGAATATGGTTGAGCAACCGCAAGAAGTGCTAACGAATTTGCACTTCTGGATAATCTCTCAGAACGGATATCATTAACTTCGTTTTGAAACTGCTTCAGAACGTCAAACAGCCTGTGATATGAGACTGTTTCTATTTCCTCTCTCTACTTGACAACCGTCACAAATCTTGACCATTCTGGTTGAAGTTGTTGAAGAAATTGAACATTCACTTGCATTGGTGAAACTTGCAAGTTGTTCCTTGTTAACTCATTCATCAGTTTATAAAACCGGGAGTAATAAGACTCCATGGATTCTCCATCTCGAGAAGTAAACTTCCCAAATTCCGAGAACAGATTCACCCTGTTGTAGCCTTTCAATGGCTGTCCATATCTCCTTAGCTGTGTTGCATGCATCAACAGTTGAGTAAATTTCATCTCCAATACCAGTCAAAATCAAGAAAATAGCTTCCTTTTCAGCTTGAAAGTAAAGTTTGTTCTCTGTTGTTATGTTGTGTATTGTCTCAGCTTCTTCATGTGCAGCTACTGGTGGAATGTTTTATGCTGCTTCAATAGCTGCAATGAGTACGCTCGTGGGCGTATATGGACCATCAAAGATGCACTTCCTCAGATATTCACCATTCGATTTAGTGTCAAGGTATCGTAGAAAACGCGAACGCCACTGAGAATATCTTCCTGGTCCAAGCATCGGTGGACGATCTTTTGAACCAGCTGCCATGATATTGTTGTGCATTTGGCTATCTGTTGAGGATGTGTTAACTGGAGTAGACATGATGAATGAATAGTTATGAAATATGAAGTGTGAAAGATTTTGTTGGATCTTAAGTGGATATGATGTGATTGATGTTGTGGTTTTGAATACAATAGACGTTCACGGGATTTTACAAGTCTATGATTAGAACCGATAAAAATTTAACGGGATTTTACAAAATCAATAGAAAACCGTGAATGATTTGATTCGGAATCAGCGGCCAATGATTTAATTGTCTAAAAACAGATAATTTTCTGGCTAGGGTTAAAGCTGTTTGTTTAAATAGGCTCACCAAACTGAAACGGGCCTAAAAATACAGATGGGCCGTGAGCTAGAACAAAAACAAGTCTAACACAAATTCCAAAAAAACTGAAAAATGTCAATAAATCATAGTAAATGATGGTTTTGGGCCTCGAAAAATCCTTAACCAGCTAAAGGGTGGTTACAGCGTAATCCGTCACGTTTTTCTCTTCGATTTGAGAGGTCACGGGCCTGAAACGGACTTACGGATCAAAAGTTATGGCTGTTTTACTGAAACCCTTTTCTTCACACAAAAAATTCTTAGTAAACCGCTGCCAATTAGTAACTCGCTGTTTGATAACTCGCCGTTTAGCAACTCGCCGTTTAGCAACTCGCCGTTTAGCAACTCGCCGTTTAGCAACTCGCCGTTTAGCAACTCGCCGTTTAGCAACTCGCCTTTTAGCAACTCGCCGTTTTAGCAACTCGCCGTTTTAGCAACTCGCCGTTTTAGCAACTCGCCGTTTTAGCAACTCGCCGTTTTTGGCAACTCGCCGTTTTTGGCAACTCGCCGTTTTTGGCAACTCGCCGTTTTTGGCAACTCGCCGTTTTTGGCAACTCGCCGTTTTTGGCAACTCGCTGTTTTTGGCAACTCGCTGTTTTTGGCAACTCGCTGTTTTTGGCAACTCGCTGTTTTTGGCAACTCGCTGTTTTTAGCAACTCGCTGTTGACCAGGTCAAACCGCCGTTGACTATTTCCTTAAATCGTGGATCTTGTCCCCTACTTTGTCAAACCGCCGGCAAGAGATATTATTAAATAAGCAACTCTCCACCAAGAACACTAGGACATTTTACCAAATTCACGTCAAAAAAACTTTTTCTATCCACGAATCAAAGCTCTAACATGCAATACTAAGTGTGTATATCAAGTTTAAACACACCTTAACACGTCTTTCTTTGAGAATCGACCAAAATTAGGCAACTCTCCACGAAGAACACTAACCTTTTAAAGCTTATAATTCGAACTTTGAGCTTGTATAACACACGAAATTGATACAACCTAGCCTCTTTGATGTGTAGAACAAGAGAAGATCAAGATTAACAAACCATTAGACCCAAAAAAAATTTGAGCCGTGGGTATTTTTTTTCACAAAATAAGCCACGAATTTGATCTTGTTTAGCCACACGAATCAATCACGAATCACCGAGTGCCTATGCCAATTGTAGGTTCCCGAATTCACACAAACATGTATAGATCTAAAGAGATCTAGAGAGAGAAAGTTAGAGAGAGAGAATAGTTGAGAGAGAAAAGGAAAACACACTTAAGAGTGTGTGTAAAATGACTTGGATGCTTACCTCTTCCAAAGTTGGAAGAGGTATTTATAGTTCTTACAAAACACCGGGTATTAGTACCCGGTCCGATACCGAAAGTCATACGTTTAACTAATAAACTACGAGCTATAATGAACAGTAAAATACACGGGGTGACCGAGTCTTTTTCTAATATCTAACATTTAGAGATAATAGACATTTACTACAGGTGTGCAGAATTTGTGCACCTTATGCATTTCGCTATAACTAGATCATTCGACAGTCGAAAAATCAAATAACAATGATATGTGAGCTAGAGTTGATATTTTATAACTTTCAAGTAAGTTCATTATTATTAATAAATGGTATATATAGATATTAGGGATAATGACTAGATATTTGAGATTTCCTAGTTTTTTTGATAATGATGTGTATATAATTATTTATCTTAATACTCACCAGACCGTGTCAATCCACCGGCACCAAAGAACACAATACATAGGTAAACAACCTAGGAATTACACATATAAACCCAAAACCTATTGAATGTCCCATAACCTAAGTTACAGCCATGAACCAAATCTGAACTAGTGTACCAATTTTAGGTTTTTAGTATAGACTAGATTAGGGTTTCTAGGATTTAATTCATGTATAATGATGTTATAATGATGAAATAAGATTTATAATGTTGTAAATTAAGTATTTACAACCTATTTGATCAATGATTTAGGTTTAAAATAGATAAAAACCAAGAAACGGGTTATGGTTTAGAAACTAGCTCGGTTTAGGGTTTCTTGTTTTGATTTCATGGAATCTTATGAAATGAGAATGAATATGGAATGTAAATGAAGTTCATTACTTTCTTTTAACTTGTACTTAATAGATTGTATGGAATTCCTTAGGAAAACGGAGGTAAAACGGCTATTTTGGATGTCATGCTTAATGACTTGTACATTGAGCTTTTAAGGACTTGTACTTTGACTTGGAGGAAGTTTATATTTCAATGAGATGTTTATGTACTGTACATAATGCTTTATTAGCTTTTAACTTCATTTTAGATGTTAACTCTTCATGGAATTAGGGTTTAGAGGTATACGATAACGGTTTAAAGCCCGTCTTGATATAATGTTGCAAATGGTACATTATATGAGTAATGTACTTTGTAAAAATGATATTATGATATTGACTTGACATGTTATGATGTTTTCTTGACATATATGAAGATATGATTGACATAGGTAGGTTGCGTGAGCTCGTCTACTTTAGTTATGCAAGTTACATTGCATATTAAGAGATTAAAGCAAAAATTTCCCTGGGAAAAAGTGATATATTATATAACAGAGAGATATTACATTGGTGAAAATTTCGGGTTGTTAGCTCTCTAGCATCATCCTATCAAGGTTACCTTTGTTCTGTTTAACATTGGCAGTCAGGGAAGAAATCTTCTCCTGAAGAGCTGGTACAGCAGGATTCTAATCAAACTCGGCCATAACAGCTTCACGTTTAACTCGAAGCCCTTCACATTCCTCCTCACGAGACCTTTCCCTAGCCTTGATAACATCAGTTTCATGACTCATCTTCTTAATTACCTGTAAAAACTCACAGGCTCTCCTATTAACCACATTATCTACCATAGTCTGCCGTGCATAACAATGTTCATGAAGATCAAGTAGTTCTAAATCCATTTGATTATCTAAATGGCCTTTCCAAGATGGTGGAGTAATAGCAGAAATAGTTAAGTGACAAGCATTAACATCTTTAAGCTCAAAACAATCCGGGAGGCCTAAAGGATATATAAAGATGACAAATGATGAATAAGCAAATCAATACCTTCAGAAGAGAACTAAACAAACTAGAAATTTACCCTCATCATCATTAGATATGGAAAGAAAAGGGGCATCATCTTTAGAAGCAGAGGTTTTGGCACGTACAACATGAGAACTTGATGACCCGGAGGCTAGTTTCCTCTTCACAGGAGGCCTTAAAGAACCTCTCCTTGTCTTACACTTCCTCTCTTTGATGTGTGCAGCTACACTCCCAGGGTGCACAATAATTACACCGGCATTCAAACCCTCTCCCCCTTGAGTCTGCGAGTAACCTCTGCGGTTGCACTTAGGCTCCCTTAACATCCTTAGGAGGCTCCGAATTCTTGAAGCAGAAGGGAAACCATACCAATCATTGGGATGGCTCCTTCGGAAAAAAGCAAGCTCATCATCATCTTCCAGTATAAGATGAACGTTCCTAAAATCATTTCTATAGAAAGAGATAGTAATCAAATATCCACGTAAGAAAGGAAAATAAAGAAAGAAGCAAGAAAGATAAATACCCTTTCTGCCCGCCATGATCGCATGTCGCTGCTGACCATGTTCCTATAGAAGTTTGAGGCCGGCCAAGAAAAGAATGGGATCAGGAAACACACGAACACTTGTGAGATATCGACTAAGACGTTGGAACATGGAATTTTCTTCAATATTAGGGGGAAGCTTATCTTTGAAAGATTTCAAATCAAGTTTGTTTTGCTTAGACATAAGTTATGGATACTTAGCAGGGATAATGGAATCTCAAACATAGAAAAACCGTTTGTGCCAACCCTCGATGCGGGTAATAACTTAAGGAAGCATATTTGGAATATGTTTTTCAAACCTTTTAGCAAACGTCAGCCACTTACCAGCTCGACATAAATTAAAGAACCCTCGGAAGAGGTCAAGAGAAGGCTCACAACCATAGGCTTTACACATGACAACAAAAGTATTAAGCTTGGCACAGCCAAAATGATTGAGTCTCGATATATGAACCTGAAAATGTTCGAGAACTTCGTAGAAGAACTTAGTAAGAGGAAGCCTAAGATTTGCTAGAGAGAATGAATGGGTATACAACCCAACATACCCAAGAGGAGCATCAAAAATGATCTGATTGGATTTGGGAAGAATAACAGGATATTCAGAAGGAATGGGGTAACGGTCAAGAAAATCAATTAACTCTCCTTATGAAAGTTCATAAGTTTGAGTGGTTATGGAGTCCTTCGCACTCATAATTAAAAAAGGATGGTGATTATCTTACCTTAGAGATAGATGCACAGCAAGTCGAAGAAAGAAGAAGGAAAGATGATGACAGAAAAAGAAAAGAAAGGTTTATGGCGAAGTATTTATAAGTATCTCTTAATACCTGCAAGACCGTCCATGTGTCAAGCATCAGGAGTCATCCGGATTTCAAATTAGTAGAAAAATTAGGATAAGACATTCCTGATTACCCAGGAAGACTATTGAGTAATCTTCATTAAAGACTTAACTAATTCCATGACAAGTGGACTTATCAATTAATGCATGAAGTACATGTGACTGGATGTTTTATATGGTCTTCAAGTAATTTGTTGCTTGAGTCAAAAGCAATGCATTCATAGATGCATACATTACATTCGACCGAGGGGCTTGATGACGTATCCCCCCTCTCCGGCTCGAAGGTCTCCCTTTCGAGCACGAATGGGATCTTCCCCCTAATTACACTATAAGGTCTTCGAATAGTTTCGGGTGGCGTAAAAATATCTTCGGGGTGATTACCAGTATGGGAATCCGCCACGCGAAGGCCTACACCCTTCTTGGGAGGCCTTCGACAAAACTAGAGCAAAGGTCAGATAGTCAAACCCACGTTCTCCATATCTATCAAGGTCTTCCCACCAAAATAGAGATCATGGTACACAACCCCAAGAATCGCCCCTTAAATCGCGGGACACCCCCACTATCACCGGTCTATGTGCTAAGCCTTGTCCCATCTCATTTCTACACCTATAAATAGATGGTATGGGCTCCAAGTATAGCTAGAACTTTACACACACTTACTTACGTTATAATACTTTACCTAATACAAAGCACATACTTACTCTCATGTCGAAGGTGATTCGCAGGGACTCCCCCCGTGCTTTACTTTACGTAGTGTTTTCATTTGTGTTGACACAGGTTATTCAAGGCTTGGCAACTCAGCAATCACCCAAAGAACCCTTCGATCTCATCGAAGCCTGATCGTGCCCATATTTGCACAATCAATACTCGTCACGACTGAGCTATTGAGCGAATTAGTTACATGTTACCACATAGATTAGTTGAGTGATTTGAGTGTTTTCATCTTCTTATTTCATGAGGTGTTTGGTTGTGTACTTGTAATAGATCAAAAAAATGCTTTAACGGAAAATATCCTTAGAGATACATTTTTGTAAACTTCTAAAGGCTACTTGAGGACAAGTAGGATTCAAGTGGGGGGATATTTGATGACATCAAATAACGTCTATTTTATAGCATCATTTATCCCATGTAATTAACCTATTTTGTATTATTATTGCAAAGAATTATTACTTAATCATTCATATTTGGGAATTGCACAAAAAGATAACATTGAGTTTTACTTTTACAGTTGGTACTTCTAGTTTAAAAGATATACAAAGTAAACCTTGTAATTTAGAAAGTGACATAATAGACCCCTATAGTTATAACTTTAGAAATATGGCATTTTTAGTCCTTTTAGTTATAAGTTTCAGAAAGTTACGATATATACCCTTTTGCATGAAAAATGAATCGTTTTTTAGTCCAAAATCCATAATAATGATATTTTTCAAAAAAGAAAAGTAATTTACAAGTTATAGCTAATTAATATAAGCTAAAATATGAAGATTTAACATAATGAAAGTTTAAATTAATGATTCGTTAAGCTAGGAAGCAAAACGGGTCAAATTAGGGTTTTTAAACAAAAATGCGTAGGTTTTTAATTCAAATTTCCTCAAGAATAAATAAGGTTGTTATATTAACATTATTTAGGATAGATTATAACAAAATTTAACCATAATAATATTTAGATCAAAGAAAAACAAAGAATTAGGGTTTTAGGGTTGGGTTTTGGATCAAAAATGGAAAACGCATAGAATTTTAGATTAAATGCTTAAACATGAGTTCATGCATGATCATATGGATATAATATGAATGTAGGAGCAGGGATGATTATAAGAAACCTGAGTTTGAACTTGAAGAATCAAAAATGGAGTTGAATGGGTCGTTTCGGGTTGAATGCACTCGTACGCCTAGAAATTCCTTCTTTGGGCTTCAAATCTTCAACATCCTCTTGATATTTCTCTTGGATTTTTTAGGAACTCTATAGAGTAGAGATTTCACTGCTATGGTGGGTTTTAGTAAGACAGAAAGTGGGGGATGTTGTTAGACAATGAAGTATGCCGATTGGCTAGTTATAACTCTTAAATGAGTCTTGTTGTCCAAGATGAAGGGCTGAGGGTGGCCTATGGTTGATGATCTAGATTTGTGTGAGGGTCATAGGGAGAGGTGATATGGAGGTCTTTCCGGTTGTAGCTACGGCCAAGGTGGAAGGTAGTTTGTGGTGTTCTTGGCGCAGGCCTTTGCCTTATACTCCATGGGACGGTGATGTAGCTTGAATTTTAACCATGGAAATGTTTCAAGGTGTCTTGTAAGCTGCTTTAGGGAACATGTGGTTGTGAGTCACTTGGTGCTTGGTTGCAAAAATGGATTTGTCAAAATGGGTTAATATGCAAAAATAGGGTCGAGGGTTCCGCTAGGGCTTTATTTTGGGCTCAAATTGTCGTTTTTAAGCTTGAATTTTGTGTACTATTGTGATAATAATTGATATGTTATATGTTCATAAGACCCTGTATTAAGGATTATTAACAAAGAATTGATAGGTGGTTCCGGCGTTTAAAATGGGGGGCGGGAAAATGAGTAAAATAGGTCACAGGTTCATATGGTACGGGTTTAGGGTTTTCTTGGTTCCTTTTCATATACATTGGAGAGATAAGGGTGGATTAATGATCTTAAGGATTGTATTAAGAGCTTAGATCACAATTTGGTTAATGATTCGTGATCAAAATGGGTGAAAATGAGTAAACGGGTCATGTTTTGCAATTTGGGTTCGATTAGGGTTTTCTTGGTTTAATTCTCGTCCATTGTTGTTATAATGATGAAATGATGATGGAATGTGGTTTATAAAGTTGTAAATTATGTATTTACAACTTATTTGAGTAATAGTTTGGGTTTACAATGGAATAAATAACCAAGAAACGGGTCACGGTTTAGTATTTAGCTCGGGTTAGGGTTTATAGGTTTGAATTCGTATAATTTTATGAAATAAGAATGAATATGGATTTTAAATGAAGTTCATGACTTGCTTGCATCTTGTACTTATTATTTTGTACAAAGTTTCTATAAGGAATCGGAGGTTATAAAACGGGTATTTTGGAATATCGTTGATTTAATGAACTTGTACATTATGCTTTCTTACAGGACTTGAATCTTATTTTGGAGGAATTCATATTTTAAATGGGCTGTTATTTTACTTGTATTTAAGCTTTGTTCATTGTACATTCATTATGCATGTATACATTACACCAAAAGTAGGGTTTGGCAATAAATAAACAATTAACGGTTTATGTTCTTTTGATATTAATGTCGGAAGAATTATACGTTTTAAATGGACTAAACGTTATTGCTGATAAAAATCAGTATTAGGTCATGACCTTGACATGTTATGATGTTTTGCTTGATCATATATGATTGTCTAAGGTAGATTCTGTGAGCTTGTTAACTTTTGTTATGCAAGTTTTCGTTGACTTATTAATGAGATTAACGCCAAAAATTTCCCTGTGAAAAAGTGATATATTATATAACAGACAGATATTACATTGGTGAAAAATTTTGGTTGTTATAGCTCCTCGCAACATTACAGAAATCTACTGCAACCGCGAGTTTATAGTTGAATGATGGAGTGTAAATGTTCAGAGATTTATTCATATGAAGATAATATGAAGTAAGGGATTTGTTCGTACAAACGGATCACAGATTGAAAGAATGTTGTTTGTACGTATGCCATATACTTAAGCCTACTTATTTATAATTTGTCACTTACAAAGAGAAGCGTCCAAATCCTTGTAACTGAGAATTTATAAATTCATAGTTCGGAGATTTATAATTTCCTTATTCAAATGAAGAAGCGTCCTAATTCATTTCAATAAGATGAGTATAATCATCTATCATAAGCATAATAAACATGATTCATAATGGTGATGTGTATAAGATGATTTGATTTTCAAAATATAAGAAATATCGAGATGAATAAGGAAAGGACATTAATTGCATTGATGCCCATATTATCAGTCGAGGATCTTTATTGTTGCATTCCTATGATAATAAGTGTTTCAAAGGTATGAGACGAGTATGTAGAACTAATGGGATTAACAAACGATGTCGAGCTTTGATATATCAGATAACAAGGTGTAATGGAATCACTACTTTATTATTTCATGGATAACTTTTTCTTACATAACTTATATCATCATGTCTCGTGGTGGGATTTCTAGATAAAAGTAATAGATGACAAGGATAATTGACCACACCTTAGTATTTAAAACTTATGAAGTGTTGGTTCCCATACAGAGTTCTTACATATATAATTGATGAGCGATCTTGGATATCCGTAAAGGGTCATTTCTAATTCAGAAAATCATAAAGTGAACAAAAGCAATCTTGTCTCTCTGTCCCAAATGCTTCTTCTATAGTTCAAGTATTTGTGTACGGACTTCCTTAAGTTTGGTTTTTACTTCATCAAAATCTCTTGGTATGATTATCTAACCATTAACAAGTCTTTCTTCTATTTTCTCAATGCGGTGAAAGAAAAGTTCTTGCCCATGAGTAATATAAAAATATCTTCGATTTGTTTCTCATGATGCTTCTGATGTTCCTTAATTAAGAAAATAAACTTTTTCCCTATTTCAAATATTTGAGTTAGGGTAGGTGTGAATACTAAGAAAGATCGGTGGTTCTAGATAATAGGCTTGCTTCTTGGACGAATTAGATAACGTAGTTGGAGGATAGAACGAATGGGGAATGGATTTGCTTCTGTAGGTGGTAAAATTTCTTCGGGAACAAAGAATATCAGGGACTCATACAGTAGTGAGGTGGGTAATACCGAAGTTGGAGTTAAATATTTGGTGGAGTAATAGGATCTGTGTGGTGGTATATAGGAGATTCTTTTCTAGCATTAAATTCTTGAACGTCCTTCAAATTCGGGGATTATTTATAGAAAAGTGAGAATGTTGGTGGGATCATACCATCCCTAGAATCTTTTGAAGAGTTAAAAGAGGTGCTTCCTGATGTAGCTGACGAAGTCAAAGTATAGTTATGAATATTCACTAGTAGGAAAACAAAGCATTTTTCCATAATCGAACGCCATATGAAGTGATAGTTAGAATGATGGGGACGATGACATGACTGGTAATAATCCTAGTACGGAAATAAACATAAGTTATAATAAGGTAATAGTGATGTATTGTATACATAGAAATTTCTTTCCTACACATTAATATTCTCGGAATACTGTTAGTGTCACGAAAGGACTTCTGATGGCTTGAAAAGAAAGTAGTTTAGTTATAGTTAAGGTTTTTACCTTGTTATCCTATAACCTGGCGTTGATTTACCATTCTGTAAAACCCCTTTATATTATTTTTACAATTATAGCAGCGGGAAGCTAATCTGGGGTATTACTGCATTTAGTACAACTAATTCACAATCTTAGCTAAAAACACTCAAAAGAGTCGTTTTAAAAAGATTCGTTATCATTCATTTAAATCAGAGTTGTACATAGGCAGTCCCAAAATCTAGAAACATAAAAATGTGAATGATAACAAGGTTTTAGCAATCTTCAAGTCCATGCCACTCCATGCCATAAGTTGCTCAATTACCTAGGATAAACATGTTAAAAGTCAACACAAATGTTGAGTGAAATTCATAGGTTTAAGTTAAATAGTTTGAATGCAAATTCGATATTGGGTTACGTTGTTATACACCCGTTATAAAACAAATATTATTGCTTTAGCTCTGAATTCGAAGCCTTGGGATATATTTGATACGTATTATAGCCCCATTCGGGTGCCTTTGCAAATCACCCGCAGTTTTATTCTAAGGGTGTGCAATTGGTTACCGGTATAACTGGGTACACCAACGGGGAGGCCAATCCCAAATAGATCTATTCATAATATTCGCGCTCACTCCGTAGAGTAATTAACGGTTCATGATATTGAGGACTTAAAGGAAAAATAGTTACTTAGGCAATAATAAATCAGGACAACATACATAAATAATTGCATTCATGTTTTATAACATGTATCTCCCTCGCATGTTTATGAAATATTTGAAAATTTGAAATGCAAGGCTATGAACTTACCTGATAGGTAGTTGTAATAAATATTCCAAATGTAAGCTGACGACTTTTTCACAATCTTAACAGCGAAGTTGATATAGTCAAAATGGATAGTTAACAGGGACACATCACGCAACCTGGAGTAATTATGTCATGTCTCTTGGAAGATTGTACATTTTAAATTTGGTTTTAATGCTATTAATATTGTTATGAGATTGATTGGTGAGTTTGGAATTTATTGTATCACCGTTCAGCCATCATAATTCACGAGGTTATTCAGAAACGTTTGAGGAGCTAGGGTACTTTAAATTGTAAACCCAAAAACTCAGTCGGAAAGTACAATAACAAGGATGAAAACCCCGTATAATATGAAGCTCCCTAGTATTGTGTATTCAATATAGGATTCCGGGACTGGATTTTTAAAAGCATATCGATGATGTATTTTTTTATTTAATATAAATAGTTATAACATAATCGGTTTTTAAGCGTTTTGTCAATAACTGGAAATGATAGGCACGATCAGCCGTTAATTAATATTAATGTCCTTATAGGTTCTGAACACATTTCTACACTTTTTATAAAATACATTTTAGCACCATTAAGAATGAACAAATGGCAAAATATACCCTTAGAGTTTTCTCTTTTACAAGTTTGGTACTTCTATTTTAAAAGATGTACAAAATAAAATTTATAATTTGGAAAGTGACATAATAGACCCCTATTGGTTATAACTTTAGAAATATGGCGCATTTTTTGTCCTTTTAGTTATAAAGTTTCTGAAAAAGTTACGATATATTACCCTTTTGCATGAAAAATGTATTCGTTTTTAGTCCATAATCCATTATAATGATATTTTTCAAATAAGAATAGTATTTTACAGGTTATAGATAATTAATTATAAGCTAATAATTGAAGATTTATCGTATCGAAAGTTTAAATTAATGATTCATTAAGTTAGGAAGCAAAACGGGTCAAATTAGGGTTTTTAAACAAAAACGCGTAGGTTTTTAATTCAAATTTCCTCAAGAATCAATAAGGTTGTTATATTAACATTATTTAGGATAGATTATAACAAAATTTAACCATAATAATATTTAGATCAAAGAAAAAACATAGAATAGGGTTTTTAAGGTTGGGTTTCTGGAATCAAAAATGGAAAAACACATAGTATTTTAGTTTAAATGACTTAACATGAGTTCTTGCATGATCATATGGTATAATATGAATGTAGGAGCAGGGTATGATCTTAAGAACCTGAGTTTTGAAACTTGAAGAATCAAAAATGGAGTTGAATGGGTCGTTTCGGGTTGAATGCACTCGTACGCCTAAAAATTCCTTCTTTGAGGCTTCAAATCTTCAACACTCATCTTGATTATTTATCTTGGATCTTATTAGGAACTTATAGAGCAGAGATTTGCTGCTATGGTGGGTTATTGAAAGAAAAAGTGGGGGATGAGTTAGAATGAAGTATGTTAATGGCTATTTATAGCCTAAATAAGTCTTGGTGACCAAGGTGAAGGGTTGAGGTGGCATGGTTTTGATCTAGCTGTGTTGGAGGGTCTAGAGAGGTGATATGGAGGTCTATGGTAGTAGCTAGGCCAAGGTGGAAGGTGGTTTATGGTGTTCTTGGTCGCGACTGCCTTAACCTCCAAGGGAGGTGATGTAGCTTGAATTTTAACCATGGGACAATGTGTCAAGGTGCTGTAAGCTAGCTTTTAGGTGACATGTCGGGTGAGTCACCATGGTGCTTGGTTGCAAGAGGATTTGTCAAAATGGGTTAAAATGCAAACAATAAGGTCGCGGGTTCGCTAGGGCTTATTAGGGCTCGAATTGAGTTTTTAAGCTTGAATTTCGTGTACTCTTGTGATATAATGATAGGTATATGTTCATAAGACTTGTATTAAGGATTATTAACAAGAATTGATAGGTGGTTCGGGTTTAAAATGGGCGAAAATGAGTAAAATAGGTCACGGGTTCATATGGTACGGGTTTAGGGTTTTCTTGGTTCTTTTTCATGTACATTGGAGAGATAAGGGTGGATTAATGATCTTAAGGATTGTATTAAGAGCTTAGATCACAATTTGGTTAATGGTTCTTGATCATAATGGTTTGTGGTGATAAATGACTGTAAAAACGGGTAATGTTTTGTAATTAGGGTTTTCTTGGTTTAATTCTCGTCCATTGTTGTTATAATGATGAAATGATGATGGAATGTGGTTTGTAAAGTTGTAAATTATGTATTTACAACTTATTTGAGTAATAGTTTGGGTTTACAATGGATAAAAACCAAGAAACGGGTCACGGTTTAGTATTTAGCTCGGGTTAGGGTTTCTAGGTTTGAATTCGTATAATTTTATGAAATGATAATGAATATATATTGTAAATGAAGTGCATGAATTGCTTGTATCTTGTACTTTATTAGTTTGTGGGTTGACTTTTCTTTGCTAGGGTTTGACTTTCTTTGACTGAGGCTTGATTTTTTCTGGCTTTGGCTTTGAATCTTTGGCTTCTCTTCTGCTCTTCCGTTCATCGTGTCCGTGTTTGTCCGTTTTTGACGGTTTTCGTGTGATATTTGATATATCCGTACCTGCACACACAAAACACAAAAACAAGCATATCTTTGCCATTTTTATTCTGTTTTGGGTCATTTAGGGTCATTTTTGGTGTTAACGGATATGTGTATTTTACACCTATCAACCATCAATCATATTAAATGTGTATCTTTGACCGATGAACAGCTGTGCATACGTCGTATTGGTTGTAGTGGATACGTCAGATCAGGAATTGATCATTACGCGTTTCTTGTGCTGAGCTGGCGCTGATACGTCGTATCTTCATTGCTGGATACGGCGTATAGGTGCAGAAAATAGTATTCTTCAAATGTCTTCGTTTAAGCTCTAGAATTGCGCCTTTTTGCTTCTTCTTCACAAGTGACTCCATAATTACTGCAATAATAAACTTTAAGAAATTAAGTACCAATATCTTGCAATGATTATATAAAAGTGGGTAAAATACGTGGGATAAATGATAGTAAAGTATGACGTTATTTGATGATATCAAATATCCTCCCACTTGAATCCTACTTGTCCTCAAGTAGACTTTAGAAAGATTTTGAAAATGTATCCCAACCGAGGTTAAGGATTTTTCCGTTAAGCATTTCTTTCATGTTCAGATCACTTGTACAAAACCATGATCCTCACGAAATATGGAATGAAAACACTCAGATCACTCAACTAATCTAGGGTGTAACATTTAAGTAGTATGCTCAATTTCTCGGTCGTGATTAGCTTCGTATCATAAGCTTGGCAAGGATACACATCTCCACCTCTAGAGCTAAGGAGTAACAAGTCAAAAGGTAAATTGGGTATTTATTAGTAGGCTCGGGTTTAATCATTCTTTTTAGGATGAAGAATGATATAGGGTATGGAGCTTCTGACTTTCACCAAAGGTCTTCGTCAAACAAGGCAGTTGAGACACGCATACATGGCCGTAACGACGGAATAGACATCCATGCTCGAACACATCCTCGCTCGAGTAGATCCTAAGGTTAGTTATCAGGAAAGGGAAATAAAAATGGTTGTTAAATAAAAATCACAAAACAAATAGTTTAAAGCTAACAAATAAGGTGCGGTTGCTAGTAACTTTCCCCGACCGTTCCATGACAAAGACTCGAACTTATAAACAAATGTCTCGATCATAGATGACAATGTCAACCTAAGTTGGCGTTCTCATAACGGTCAACTTCCTTTACATCCCGAACTTTACATACTTTTACAACATAAGTGGTGATATCGGCCACTTTTTACAATATTTTACATCGTTGATTTTTAAGCGTATTAACGAATAATCGATCCTTTCAAATAATTTCATTGGTGTAAGCTCTATGAACCAACTATCTTTTTCATCATTTTTTTTTTCATTTTCTCTTTTTTTATTTTTTATTTTTTTAAAACAATATATCATAAATCTCGGCGTAATTTCACCGTCTTCATAATCATCATTGTCCGGCTAATTTTCTCTTGAACTTTTCTTCTTTCGGATATAAATAACATAATGTGAAAGTATTCAAAAACACACGAGCTACAAAAATTCCCATTGCATTGTGCAATTTTCCCGACCATTACATAGGTAGAGAAATTTTTACTTTGACGCAGGAACTACAAAACTTTACACGAAAGCGACTAACAACATTTGATCAAATAGGCTTTAATCTACACGGTAGGCTAAGGTGTAAATGTGAAACGAAACAATTTTTAATCGGTGAGGAAAAAAAGAAAGGAATGGCTTAACAGATTGTTCTAGGGGTATCTTTACTCTAAAAATGAGAGTAAGCAAAAGGGTTATATGGGGGTTAACTAACTAGTGTTGTTAGTTAGTATTATGACATGTAGGCTTTTTGGTTTAATCTTAGAAATTTACCAGTCAAGCATGTTACTCTATCTAAATCCATAGTACTCATCATTGAGGTCTCGAGTGATATACCATGCCAAGTTCTAAAGTCCACTACATCACCGACACACTCATATTTTTGTGGAATTTTAGTAAGCAATTGGAAACGGATAGACTTAATTCTCACAAATAGACATTAAGGGTTATAGTGCGCGAGGTAATGTAACTAGTGATTTTTCACAAAAATTCATGCTAAAATTTTAAATTTGATCCATTTTAAGCATGTTAGCATTTTATTTGTGAAAATAAGGACAAGTACATTCTAATTCTTTATCCCCCCACTTAAATTATACAACGTCCTCGTTGTATAGATAAAACAATTAAATAATAAGGGAAATAGAATTAGAACGAGGAAGATCCCCTGATATTTTGCTCAGGAATGATTCTCTAAGTTGAGTTCATGAGCAAAAAGTGTGTTGAACATCCGTCTTAGTATTTCAAGACTCCAACACTTCGAGATTTCCAGATTTATAAATACTCCACCAATGTTGTCATTTCATTCAGAAGGTTCATGTATTAAGCATAAGAAAACAAGTGCAACTCCATCTCCGGTGTATTCGTTAAAATACAGTAAACTATAACTAAATACTGTACAAGAAGTCGATACGCCGTATCCATACCCCAGGATACGCCGTATTGATACATGTATACGCTGTATTCGTTTAATGAATATGTCGTATAGACTGTGCAGAAAATTAAGAACGTCCAGATAGTCAATACGCCGTATCCATGGGGTTTGGATACGCCGTATAGACAGTCTGGGAAAACAGACTCGATAATAAAATTGAAAATTACATTCCGGGTTGTCTCCACGTAAGCACTTTTGTTTACAAAAAGTCTTTAAGTTAGACTTGCCCCAATTTAATCTCATCCTTATAAAACAATTTGGGGTCGAACGGGATGCCAAATGGCACATATTAATTCTTGATAAGATTTGTTAGCATCCCTTTACTAAGATAATTACAAGACACGATTTTATCATTTAATTCCTTGATAAAAATTCCAGTTTTGAAAAATTTATTAGATGTATCATGACTTGTTTCCAAAAGCTTATTTGACTCATGTGCATAGGCACCAATATCGGTATTTATTACATTAGGTAATGGTATGACATACATATCCCCCGAAGATAGCTCAATATCGATTTTATCATTATCCTTGTCCGTATCCGATTTTAATTCATCAGGATAAATTACGTTAAAAGAAAATAAATCATTAAAGCATAAAACGTTTTGTTCTTCTTCATCACATTCGGACAATGATGTTTCTTCTTTTAAATCAAATTTATCGATATGTTGAGGACTCACACCAAGTTTAGTTGAGAAACCCGATTTAGACATTAGAGCATCATTGTAAACAATGGCTGGAAATTCATTCTCAAAATCTTTAAAGAAATCTAAATCATTTATACAACTGACCGTAGGCTCAAGTGACAGAAACAAAGGCATATTGACTTTATCATTATCATTTTCAGAATCCGTTTTCAAATTGTTGACAGAAATTATTTTATAAGAAAATGAATTTTCGTCATAAATACAGAGTACTCTTCATCGTCGATTCATCAACGATATTCTAAGTCAATTTATCATACATGAAGAGAACGTACATTGTGTTTCACAGAGAGTGTTTCATTTGATGTCAAATTATCATTGAAGATTATAGCTGGGAATTCGGTTTCAACGGATCTGAGATCGTGAACGTCTTCATCGTACCAGATTCTACCAAACTTAGCAGTTTCTTAGTTAAACACTTTCCCACGTTTTCAAGCTTTTTCTTCCTCGAGCCTTATGTATTCCTCCATAGTAATGTTGGGGTCATCAATTTTAACCTGTAATAAATTTGCTTGGAAAGAAAAACTGTCAAATAGCCTAATACGCCGTATTCAGTAAACTGAATACGCCGTATTGATGATAGAGTCGAATACGCTGTATTGGTTTGAAAAAATTTATACGCCGTATACAAGAAATTGAATACGCCGTATTGAGTATTCGACTCAGAATGTTACAGCAGGCTGTAACAATGCACACAAACACACAATATGCAAAATATAAAATGCAGGAAATTAAACACACAAACAGACACACAATTATGCAATTTAAACTAAACTAAAACGCTAATAAATAAGAATTAAACAACTTCACTCCCCGGCAACGGCGCCAAAAATTTGATGTGTCTTTGTGTAGGTGTTATTTTATGTATCAAGTTTTACTATTTATATTTTGCCGACTTAACCTAAAAATAACACTTTAACAGGCAGTGTACCCGATCAAGATGTAGCTTCGTTGGTAAGTAGGGTGTCGATCACTAAGAGCGAGAGCGTTAATATCTAATTTATCAGTATTTTAGTTATCTAATTTATGCAAATCCTAAGCTAATGATAAGGGGGTTCAACCTGAGAGACTGACACGAGTTTGGGTGTCTAAGCTAAGGGTTTGATGACAAGTAAAGCAATAAACACACACAAAAAGAATAACAAACAATAGAGAAGCGGTCAAATACTAATATAAGAAAAACATATCAACCATGAATAATCCGATAAAACGAAAGTTTGTTTATTAGTGCAATGATAATCTTATCTTGAAACGGCATATCATTCTTAAGACTTAAGCGGTACTTCATCCTAAGACCTAGACACGAACAATCCTATCACAATTAACGTGCCTGCATGAAGCATCATTCTTGTTGATTATAATCTACCTTAGGTGATTAATAATGGGATCTTATTAAACCCTAGCTCATTGGGACTTTACTCACTTACATGCAAATATGGAGAGCTATCTCGGACTCTTAGCCTACGCCCACACAACACCAAAGTTGCAGAGCATTAAATATGTAGGACTAGACCCAGTTGAATGATAAGTCACATACAAACACGTAAACAAGTATAAAATGGTAAACATAATCAAACAATCAACGATAAATTAAGACAATCGAGATAAACAAACCAAACATTAAGATTGTGTTTGTTTTTCTTAAGAATATCTTAATAGGGTCTGGATGACGATAACATCTGGATCGGTCAGAGGCAAACATCAAGAAGAGGGTTTGTTTTTTTCCTTCAATCAGACGCGAACAGAGGTGATAACATCTTGTCGGATCAGAGTTGTAGGGCTAGTCTAAATGCCTCTGAACCTTGAAAAAACAAAATAACATTGCGTGCTCCTTACCTAGTTATCTCCAAACCGCTATTAGCAGGCATCCCGGTAACATATGCATCCTCGACCACCTATCAGTTGTCGGAAAATCTGAAGACAACGTTTTTTTCCTCATCTTCTTTATTTGAACCATTTTTTGGGGTAAATCTATGTTAGTTACGTGTAACTTTTGTCGGAAATTGAGAGACAGATGATTTACTGTAGCTATATGTGTTATTCTGTTGGTTCTTATGCAAATAAACAAGTGGTGTACTGTGTCTTGCAAATACTGTAATATCCAAGACAATAATAATTCAACTCCTATTACAATAGGTCTATAGCTTTAATATTGGCTTGTGTTATACGTACCCCCTGAAACACCATTTGTACCCCCCTGAAACACCATTTGTACCCCCCTGTTTTTTCGGGTTTTTTTCGTCTTTTTATTTTTTTTTTAATTTTTATAATTTTGCTTATATTATAAAACTGTGAAACTGAAAGCGCGGAATAAAAATTATAAAGTTTAACGAGTCAAAAGTATGAAACTGTCAAAAAATACGAAACATAACCTGATATAAAACTGCGTTGTACTGTAAAAAGGGGGTAAAAAAAAAATCTTTTGTACCTTTTTGGTACTATTCGGTGGGCCAAAGGGGGTACCAATAGTAGCACCCATTTGTTATTTACTTTATGTGTGTTATGTTCTCACTTTGCAATGACAAATTTATTTTAATATATATGTTTGTAAAATAACTTACATTAATGTCGTAACTATTTTTCCAATAAATTAAATTGAAGAGTATCAACCGTCGGAACACACAGACATCCATCTAGTGACAAGTAATTGATAGTTCTTTGTAAGTTCAATGTTTGTCTAACAATGAATGCAAAATGTGATTTTGCAAAAGAGGTTAAAAGTCATATATTTCAAAAGGGGGCGATTATTAATACCTTCAAAAATATTCTAATTGTTGTTTTTTGATTTTTAAAATTTTGTTTTGTTATAAAACTATGAAAAGAAAAGTGCGAAAAAAAATTATAAAGTTTTATAAATTAAAAATATTAAACTGATAAAAAATCGTGTTAAAGGTCAAGTGTGAGTGGAATTTGTACAAAGTACAAAATAGGTGGGCCAAAAGGTATTAATAACAAGGAGTATGATATTATTATAAAGACTCTTAAAAAGTTATTTGTACCCCTTATGTTTTTTCCTTTTTTTATTTTTGTTTTATAATTTTGTTTATATTATAAAACTGTGAAATGGAAAGTAAGGAAAAAATTATAAAGTTTAACAAGTCAAAATAATTAAACTGGAAAAAAATACGAAACAGAAACTGATAAAAAATGTGTTATACTATAAACAGACACTACAACAAATTGGTCACTTATTCACACTTTTTTCTTCGCACTTTTTAAAGTGTGAACCTTTTTTGTAATATATTCACACTTATGAGTGAAAAAATTATGTTTTAAAACTATATTGTTTCAAAATCTTCACCTTTGAAAGTGTGAACTTTTTTATAAATCTTCACACTTATAAGTGTGAAATTATTTGCTACACCACCCATTTGGTTCACACAAACTAAGTGTGAGCTTTTCAACTCCACACACTATAAAGTGTGAACAAGTGACTTAATAAGTGTGAAAAGTTAACTATTTTGTTGTAGTGAGATAAGTTAAAAAAAATGTTTTGTAGTACTTTTTAATACTCCCTCCGTCTCATTTTTATTGTCCACGTTTCCATTTTGAGATGTCTCAATTTAATTGTTCACTACTAAAAATAGATAGAAAAATTTAATCAAGTTTACTATATTATCCTTGTTTGAAATTATTATTACAAACTTTAAATAAGACTTTAATTAATTACATAAGGGTAAAACTGTCATTCTGTCAAAAAGTAAGAAATTAAAAGCAGTAGTAAATGCACTTTTTTTTAACTGTATATTTTTTTGTCGGAAGACAATAATTTTAGGACGAAGAAAGTATATTTTTTTGAACCGAGGTATCAATAGTAGTAACCTAATAATATAACCCATGTCAAAACTCAAAATTGTTCAAAGTTCCTTAAAATGCAGAGTCAAAGTAGGGTCGGTCTATTCTCACGAAAAATATCCTACTATATGCACTGATATTTTTTTTTTAATTTATAGCACATATTTTTATGAAAGTCACACCCGAGTATAGGCTTTGCACCTATATACATTTATGAAACCTACCAACTTTTATGAAACCTATCTATATTTGTTTTGTGTATATTTACAACACTTATAATATAAAAGACCACTTTCTCAATTATACCAGCACTACAATCGGTAAGTAAATAATAAAAGTGAATAATTTGTACTAGTAGATGTAATGGGCAAATTCAATTATACATTTAGATAACATCTTTTATCATAATTCAATTATATTGATAATACTTTTTATCACAATTCAATTATACATATCAACTTTTTATCTTTTTATCTTAAAATGTGCAATATTATCAAGTAACAATATGAGCACTTAAATGATAAGTGTATTTCAATCATACATTTTTCATCTTTTACAATGAGCTATAAATATGTACTTATACTATAGACTTTTAAAATGAATCATACATAAATTACAAAACAAACACCTAATTAAGTAAAAAATGAGTTGGTCGAAGTATTTTCAAGATTTTTTTTCATCACGAAGAAAATGAAATCAGGAATGAAAGCAATTACATCTCGCACAATAAATCAGAATTTATATCAGACACGGTAAGTACATAAACAATTTAGTACCTAGTATATTTTATAGGTTAGTATTAAAAATTACAAAGCATTAAAACTTGTTAAAAATTCGTTTTCAGGTGTTTAATTCTCGTCAAGATTTAATAGACGGGGTGAAAGAAACAGGACTTTCAATTGGTTACATTATTGTGATTAAAAGATCTAAAGTTAATGAACATGTCTCTTTTCATTGTGATGTTGGTGCTAAATACACTAGTAAAAAAACCTCAACTAGAAATACTGGCACAAAAAAATGTGATTGTCTTTTTGGTTTGGAAGGAAAATATTTGTATGATGATTGTTGGACATTAAGTGTCATTGTGACACACATAATCATGAACCAGCATTACATCTAGAAGGTCATGCATATGCACGACGATTGTCTGAAAGTGAGTCTCAGTTAGTGAATGATTTGTTAGAAAAAAATGTAAAGCCACGAAACATTTTATCTACTTTGAAAAAACAAAATCCTCAAAATATGTCTACTTTAAAAATGATATACAATGCAAGCCAAAAATTTCGTCTAGGAAAAAAAGCTAGAAAAACACCGATGTAAGATCTCATGTCTTTCTTACATAAAAAATGCTATATTTGCTATACTAGACCTCATACATCATCAAACGAGTTAGAAGATTTATTTTTGCGCATCCAACATCATTGAATATATGGCGTGCATTTTCATACATGTTGTTGATGGATGGTATGTGCTATTTTACACATACCTTTTATCATGAAAAACGAACCCAAAAAGATCAAAAACATAGAAAAATGCATTGTATATGTGTGTTTTTGTGTTTATTGTTGTGCATTTATTGAATATTAAGAAAAGGACAAAAACAAAGTTAAAACGGACAAAACTGGGCACGAGATTGAAAAGAGCGCGAAAATCTGAAGCCAAAGGCGTACCGTCTTTCACGAACCAACTGGGGCCCACTTAATGGGCCGGGTCAGCTCAGTACCATACTTAGCGCTATTATTCTAAACCACAAGCCAAAATCCTTTCTATTATTCATACTGGCCCAAAACATAAGCAAAAGCCTAAACCCCTTTAGTCCTAGTCAAACGAGTATAAACACGGGTCAAACCCACAAGTCAAATTTATTGTATCCCTACCTCTTTCACCCATTTCCCACCATTTTTACAACACACCAGGGTAAACAATCATGCTCTCACTCGCTCTCTAATCCTCTCTAGAAGATCATATGACGCAAGCAGTAATGTCAAATGGAATGACAGCTTGGCGATCCCAAGCATTTTGATTGGTTCAGAGACGTGGCAGCAAATCAACGATCAAGATCAAATGCGTGGAGGGCAAACAAAGATTGAAGGGCCAAGATTAGAAGTGAGGGGGCGTCCTAGAGCCTAGAAGCTTCGTTCCTCTGCTACATAAAGAGGACCTCACACACAGATTGAGATATCTAGGAGTATGATAATTTAGAGTAGAGTAGAGTAGAATAGCTTATTTCCAGCTTATTTGTCTTTTCTTAATGTAATTTTCCTTTAAAAAGCCATGTAATCCTTTTCTTATTAATAAAATTGCATTTTACTTTAAAATTGTGTTTTTACTTTTATGAGAATTTTGCTAAATATGATCTTAAGCTCTTAATAAGCTCCCATAAGCTCTTATATACTACTTAAGCTCGTTATCACTCAGTTAAGCCCTTAAAAGCTTAACTGAGCTTATTAGATTACTCATTTCTCCTCAAATTTCTCTGCTTAATTAAGGAAGATAAGCCAAAAAAGGATGGGCTTATGGACACCACCAGCTTATCATTTGATAAGCTGGAGCTAGTTGATTAGCTTTTTGAGCATTTAGTCCTTGTTTGGTGCAAAGGGACAAGCGTTAGCCTTAGGTGTTAACCCTAACACAGCGCCCACCCCCTAATATGCACTTGTCCACGCACTAGTCGATTCCCCACCTCTTTTAGCCTAACCAACAGTTTAGCTTTTAAATCAGGCTTATTGATGCATTTTTCTCACCTACTCACGTTGCAGTGTTGTTACGCCTCCGATAGAACCTATTCCCACTTTCAATTATGCCCCTCTGCCTCCGTATATTATGCCCACCCCCGACTCCCCCTGCATGCCCAAGCCATCTAAGCATTTAAATTCCAATACTCAATTGTCAGTAATTATAATGCTCAATCTTATGTGTTTTTAAAGGAGTGTTTGGGTCAAGGACTCTAAATGGATCAAAAATGGTATAAACTGTTTTTGGTTCTAAAATTCAGTTTTCCTTAGCTTTAACTTAGTCTTAGAGTGAGTTTAATTCAGTTTTTAGAGTTTTAAAATCAAGTTTAAGGTTTGTTACAATCATGGTTTGAATCTGTTAGTTTTTAACTTGTCATAGTAGCTTAATTGATTAGATTTAGTTAAGGTGCTTATTAGAGTAATTTTCATGCCTGTTTTAGTCCATTATGCAGTAGAGTTAAGATTGGTTAAGAGTGCATTTGTCAATAAAATTTTGAGACAATATCTATCATAGTTCTTAAGTTTCAATTTCAAAGCTAAAATCCATTTTCAATGGCAAATTCAAATAAGTTTAAGATTGATTTATGGTCTGATTTTGTGAATAATAAGCGTCTGTTGCATATTAAAGCTTTATTTGTTTTCAGTTTTTGAGTCTTATTGCTTTTGCATTTTACTGTTAAATTTAGGTGCTGCAATTTATCTGTATTTTTCCTTCAATAAAGAGACCAAAAAGCCAATAGTTCATGTAGTCTGTCACTTTTAAATCTTGGATCTAGGCTTTATTTTTATGTTGGTAAACCTTAGTCTTAATGTTTGTTATTTGACTTGTGAGATCCTTAATGGGTCAAACTTGTGACACTGGATATCGAATCGGTCCAGATTATGAATTGACGATTGATGAATATTGATAAAAGCTTAATACTCTCGATGTGTTACAAAACACTTTCTCAAGTGACACGTCGATTGATTTTCAAATCAATTCTCCTCTTCAATTGGTAAGATAGTAACTAACCGATTTACTCTTATCATATTGTCTGCTTTGAGACGTTCCGATTAAGAGAACAGGCAAGTAAGGCGATTCTGATGTTTATACATTAGAAGATTCGACACTTATATTGGAAATCTTGTCAAGGAATTTCTTCTTAGGATTAAATTTACCTGATCACAGGTCAGTCCTCACAGGATTTAGAGGTTAATCCAACCAAACTCGGGCGAATAACAAAGCTATATTTGTCCATAAGCTTTATTGCTAATTGTTTTATTACAGGTTCAAGTAAAGATGTAGATGGAGACACCTCATTCCAGTAGAGTCAACTTCATAACCGTATGCTCATACTCAACCGATACATCTAAAGACCTCATGAAAGCTCATGTATATGTTTCAAAGCTTTCACAACTCTGATATCAAAGTCCTCTTGAAGTGATCAAGTATTAAAGTTAAAGGAACTTCAAGAACAATGATTAATCAAGCTTTTACTGTCAAGAAAGGTATGAGCATGTCGGTCTAGTTGTCACAAGCATAATATGATGAAAAGACTACAAGATGATGATTAGAGATTACTTTTGACTGATGATCTCAAAGAAGCTCAAGATCACATATCAAGTACAAACACAAGCCACATGACAAAGATCAATACATCAATGAACAAGATATCACCTGAAGAATCAAAGACTATGAGCTAAACACAAGATCAATCAGAAGATTGTTGCGCTTAAGTTAGTATTTTTTGGGGTGACCTCTGTCATGGGGGAGATTGTTAGATATTAGAAAAAGACTCGGTCACCCCGTGTATTATACCAGTTATTATAGTTCTTAGTTTAACATTTAATATGTAATGTTCGGTAATGGGCGGGGTTATAAAGCCCAACGTGTAAGCCCATTCCATAGCCTAAGGGCTGATTTTGTAAGCTACTATATAAGCCTCTTCTATGTCTTAGAAGAGGTGGTTAGTCATTTCATTATACAAGTTCACTTTCTCTCACTAGAAAGCTTTTCTCTCTAACTTTCTCTCTCTAGACTTGGCTAATCCATCTATCTTCCATTGTGTTATGATTTCCAATATCTTACACATATACTAGTGAGTTTGTCGAAAAATTGATTTCGAACCAAAACCTTAATTTTATTTTCAAATCACTCACGTTAGGATAATAATAAAATTATTGTTATGCATTGTTAATACAACTTAAAAATGTTTTTAAACATATGCATAAAGATATTTTAAACAAAATTTAAGATACATAATTAATATGTAGTTTTTGACATGTTTGGATGAGCAAAATCAAATTAAGGAGCGTTTGGGTTAACTCTTAGGATTTTATTTCTAGGTCGAGTTAATCATTACTCCATATTTGTCACATTTAGGCATACACTAGAAACAATGTCCATACAATACTACAAGTAAATGACAATAAAATGTGACTTCAATACTTTCTTTCTAGGTAATCATGCCTCGCAAGTCATCTGAAGACCATAAAAATACAAGACACTACATTCCAATAATTTCACATGAATACCGTTCACCTTTAAAAGAAAGACTAAGAAACCTTAAAAGTTGCTACATTCATGAGGGTCGGGTAGTTTTTGAGGACTTAGCGGATCTACGACATGTTTGGTCCTTATTTAGTTTTCTTGAGTTTGAGTGTCTTATTGAAATCAATGACCAAATTTATCCTCACTTCATACTTGAATTTTATAGTCAATATCAAATAAACTATTCCGACGAAGGTCAAATGTTAATCGAATTTATGATTCAAAATCAATTCTTTTCTTATACTCTTGAAGAATTTGCTCAAATTCTTGACATACCATGTGAGGATGCTTGTGTCTTTACCGACAAGTGGTTACTTGATGAGTTGGCATATAGTGTTCCTAGGGATGGTCCATACCAAACCAACCTTTTTTGATCCTACTTTAATAGATCGAATTCCTTAAGCTTGTATAAGGATTAGTTATATTAGATAAATCTAACACAACTATAGTAGAAACTTTGTTTGAATGTATTAAAGATTATGCGGAATCTAATCTTTAATATTAAGAAGAACTATTAATGAAGTGAACATATAATTCAACAAACAAAAGCTCCAACATTATTAATAATATGAATACTCTCAAGGTATTAGGGTTACAAAGACCTTGAAGCTATGATAATTCTATGAACGACTCGTGTGTGTATATTAATCTCAATGCCCTAGGACCTCCTTTTATACACCAAGGAGTCCTACTCGGCTTACAATATTTTCCTAAGAATATCAAATCTTTTAAATAAATAAGTTATATATCTTTTACACAAATAACTCATATAAATCACATAAGCAATACTAACTAACTCAGCAGTACTAACTTCTTCACTAGCAGCATTAACTCCTTCAGCAGCATTAACTTTGTACTAACAGTAGTAACTTTTGTACTAGCAGTAGTAACTACTTAGCAGTTTTTCTTCTAAGTCTCTGAGCAACACTAATATGCAATAGCAGTAGTAACTTTACACTTGCAATACTAATTATGTACTAGCAGTAGTAAACACTTAGCATTTTCTTTAAAGTTATTAAGCAGCACTAATACAACTGAGCAGCATTAACTCTGATATGAGCAGCAGTAATACTAGTAGCATTAAGAAGGCTTTTAATCCTAACAATCCTCCCTTAAACTTGATATTTATATCCAAAATCATTAAGTTTATCCATTAAAATCTCCATAATCACCAGGAGGATGCTTCTAAATACTTCGTTGATTTTTAAGCTATTTGTGAGAAGTTTAAGAAGCTGATATGCCATTTCACTAAAATAATCAACATGGAGCTTCTTGTTTAACATATCTGTAATTGTAGGTGGTGTAAGGGGATATCTCTTTTCTACCAGCGTGTAAATCATTCTAGATTGCAAACTCAAGCAATGCACTCCACATGAGTCAAATAGCTTCCAGCTTAAAACTTTGTACCTTTGTTGCAATTTCTAGATTTCATCTTCTACATGTGGTTCAAACATTATCTTTAAATATCCCCATAACAGCAAATCCTTATCCTCCACTGGTCTTGTTGATCCATATTTAGCCTTTACCAGCTTATACAGCTCTACCAAATCTTTTCTGTCAACACTGTTAAGCAATTGACTAAAGACTAAGTACATCTTTGAACTTCCATCAACTATTATTATTTGAAAGTAGCTGTTCTTTCCTTCTTTATGGATCTTCTAGTCAACAATGGTTGGAGGCTTAGTAGCTAAATGTACAACATCAATTGCAACCTCTTCTTCATCTCGAATGACTTTCATTAGACTTTAAAGCTCTGCTGCATCTTTATCCTCATCCACCTTTTGCTTCTTAGTACTCTCTTATTCCAACTCTTCTCTTGCTCTCTTTGAACTGTCTTCTACCAAGTCTATTCTGAAGTCAACAAATGTATTCACTCTCTTGAAAGCTCTGTCAAACATCTTCTGAATAGAATTAAAAAAATTGTTCTTTAAGTCTTTGAGCTTCTTTCCTTCCATATTCTTCAGGTAAGTACACATGATTTTTCTTTGTTGACCTTGGGTTGGTGGTTTGTTCCTCTTCTCTTCTGCACTTTTAGCAGCAAAGTGCTTTCTTCTTTGTTCCAAGAGTTGTTGAACTAATTTTTCCTTTTCTTCAACAGACAACTCTTCTTGCTCCCTTGCTTGCAGTCTTTGAGCTAATTCATGATCAGCCTCAATCTTAGCCTGAATATCATCCCATTCTTTAGTCAAGTCAACATTGGCTCTTTTGCTCCTCTGCTTGCAGTCTTTGAGTTAATTCATGATCAGCCTCAATCTTAGCCTGAATATCATATCATTCTTCAATCAAAGCAATATTGGCTTCTTTTTATTTTTTAGCTTTCTCTCTTGCAAGTCTTTCTTCTTCATCAAATTTAGCTTGTAACTTTAAAGCAACTTCTTCATCAAGCCTGATTAGATCTTTCTTCTTTATAGGCTTCACATGTTCTTCTATCATTATTTCTTTACCCTTGTTCTGTGATTGTTGTGAAGAAATTATTGTTGTTGTTATAGATAGCTCTTGAAAAGCAATCCCTTTCACCTTGGGTTTTGAAGTTTTTAATGTAGCAAGTGCTTGAGCCAAAGTAATTTCATTAGTAGTTATTGTAACAGTTGTTGCAGCAGTACTAACTTGAGCAACATCAACTACTTTTTCAACAACATTTTCATTTTGCCCTGCAACAAACACTTCTTCACCATTTAAAGCATCCACATCAAACATCTCTTTGTCAGCATCATCTTAAATACTAACTAGGGTAATATCATCATCTGCATCAATAGCATTAATCCTCTCTTGTTTGGATACATCCTCACCCAAATTTTCTTTATCTCCAGAGGATTCTACCCTAGCACTCAAACCAACTTTATATAGTCTCTTCAGCTTATGAGTTCTTGAACTTCTTTTCTTTTCAAGCTTCTTGACCCTCCTTTTCAAACTAGCAATCTCATTAGCTTGAGTGGTCTTTGTCTTCTCCAAATCAAGAACCCTGTTTTGTAAATTGGTACATAGTTTCATTAATTCATTAAGTTTAAGTCTATCCTTATCACTTCGAAGTGTGTTACCTCTTATGAGCAGTGAATCATTAGAAAGTTTAGATACATTCTCAAACCTAGTTTGAGCAATAGTATCCCCATGGTTTCTTGGCACCTGGGACCACCACCTGAAGTAGTTCCTAGGGAACTAGATTCATTAAGTGTTGCCTTGGATCGGGTCTTAGTTATGTTACCATTGTCCTGCTCTGCTTCTAAGCTAGAAGTAGTAGTGGCAGCCCTCACCAAACTATCACCCAACTCCTTATGGACAGCCTCATCTGTAACATTGTCACTAGGATCACTAGGCTGAGGTACCTGAGTGTCCATTCTTTTATGCTTCTTAGGTTTTTGTGTCTTTTGTGGTTGAGTAGATGGTTAAATAATGGTGGGTGTGTGATGGGGATCAGTTTGATTTGCTGAACCTTCACCCATTTATGAGTGGTGTTGCACAACCATTGTTGGAAATAAAGGTGTTACTCTACCAAAAAAACCTTTTCCTACCCTTCTCATATTTCCAAAAATCTTCTTAGTGTGAGAGGGTACATTATAAATTATCTTATGAGTTGGCAACCCATTAAGTTGTTGATTTAAAAACACTTGTACAAACCTTGAATACATCAAAAATTTCCCAGACACATTATCCAAGTTTCTGATCATACCTTCAAAAATGAACTTTGAACAGTTAAATTTCTGATTTGTTGCTAAGAAGATAATAGAAGATGCCATAGTGCTACTAAACTCATGCCATACAATAGTCTTTGGACTTAGACATTATAGAATAGTATGAATTAGAAATTTCTAGTGTGGAGAGAAGAATGGCTTATAAAAAGTAAGCTTCTATGAAATTTTCTCATATCCTATCAATGTAAGTTGTTTAAAAATGGTAGAGTTTGGTAAACAATTAATACCTTCCTCATCTTCTAGTTTAAGATCTCTTCTCACAGATGCTTCAGAGATAATTATCATCCTACCATCTACTAGGGCAAGCAACTGTACTTCCCCATTGATAGTTTTGACTACGCCAGTAGATCAGAATTGTTCAATGCAAGATATATATATATATATATATAGTGGGATTAACCGTTAATGCATATCTTATAGGTTGTGCATTCAGAAAATCCATAATTTGTTCAAACCAATCACTTTTTGCAGGTTTAGACAAAAATGTGACCATGTTATGAGTATCTACAAACTTTAGGGTCGTCATTTGTATTGGGTTTTGATGATGGATGATAAAATTGAGTTAGGGTTTATGATTAGAGAGTTTACAAAAGTATGAAATCGATTAAATGGCTGATTGAAACCCTTATTCGAAGTATTTATGAAAATACCCTCAACATTATTATCTTTCACCCAGCAGTAGTAACCCAGCTGTAGTGAGTTATGCCTAGTATCATTAACTTAGAACCAGCAGTATTAAGTTATGCCTAGCAGCATTAACTCAGAACCAACAGTAGTAAGTTATGCCTAGCAGCATTAACTTTGAGTCACCAGCATTAACTCTAATTCCATTCTAAACAACTTTTCCATCATCAATTTAACACTTTTCTTTGCTTTTCCTGCAAAATGTTAGTCCAAAAACCAAGAAAACATAAGCCATAGCAATTTTCACAATTATCATAGTATTAATTATACCTAACAGTATTAAGTATAACTAACAGTAGTAACTCAGCAGTATTAAGTATAACCAGCAGTACAAATTATACTTAACAGCAGAAACTTTTAATGATATGAATAACAGTACTAATTCATACAAAACTCTACAAAAACATAAAGAGATAAAAGACTTTAAAGATTCATCATTCCAATACTAACAATCAAATATTGAAATCTACTTACATCAAAAGCTTTTGTAAGCGAATTTGCAACATTCTTGTTAGTATAGATTTTGACCATTTAAATCAATTTCTTTTCATTGCAATCTCTAATAAAATGATGTCTGATCTCTATATGCTTTGTTTTTAATGAAAAACAGGATTTTTAATTATGCAAATAGTACTGTTATTGTCAATAAAGATCTTGATATGCATAAAATTGTACCCATAATCAAGTAGTTGATTCTGAATCCAAAGCACTTGTCCACAGCAACTTGAAGCAACCACATACTCAACTTCTGTTGTGGAATTTGCAACCACTATCTGTTTCTTGCACTGCCATGATATTAATCTACATCCAAGGAATTGACAACCTCCTATTGTAGACTTCCTATCCAAGCTTGCTCCAGCATAATCACTATCAGTGTATGCTACCAAATCAAAAGGAGAATCTTTTAGATACCAAAGGCCTAATTTTAGTTGACCTTTTAAGTACCTAAAAATCCTTTTCATAGCATAAAGATGTGAAACCTTTGGATTGACTTGGTATCTAGCACAGGCACACACTGCAAACATGATGTCAGGTCTTGAAGATGTAAGATACATCAATGAACCAATCATTGACCTATACATATGAACATCCACTTCTTCACCATCTTCATCCTTGAGCAGAGGCTTTTGAGTTTCCATTGGTGTGCTTGCAGTCTTGACTTCTGTAAACCCAAATTTCTTTAAAATTTCAGCAACATATTTATCTTGACTAATAAATATGCCATCCTTCTTCTGCTTCACTTGTAATCCCAAGAAGAATGTAAGTTCTCCCATAGAGCTCATCTGAAATTTCTCATGCATTAACTTCTCAAATGCAAAGCATAGCTCCTTATTTGTTGAACCAATTATGATATCATCCACATAAACTTGGACCAGCTAAATATCACCTTTGTGCCTTTTGATGAATAAGGTCTTGTCAATTTTCCCTCTTTGAAACCCATTGTCCAACATATATGTTGACAAGGTTTCATACCAAGCTCTATGAGCTTGATGTAGTCCATACAGTGCTTTTTCAACCTTGTATATTCTATCAAGAAAGTTTGGATCTTCAAATCTTGGTAGTTGACATACATACACCTCTTCTTCAATCTTCCCATAGAGAAAAGCACTTTTTACATCCATTTGACACACCATAAAATCTTTAAATGAAGCATAAGCTAAAAATAGCCTAATTGCTTCAATCCTTGCAACAGGGGCAAAGACTTCATCATAGTCAATCCCTTCTTCTTGTGTGTATCCTTGAGCAACCAATCTTGCTTTATTTCTTATCATAGTTCCACTTTCATCCTTTTTATTCCTGAAAACCCACTTAAAAAACTGATTCGGTGATTAATTCTATATAAAATATTATCTATATATCCCAAATATAAAATAGTAATAGTTTAGAAAGTATCCCGTCAGATATGACAATTACTTTAGAAAAAGTAATAGTTTATCCTCCGGATGTCGTGTCCCAACGAGAGATGAATTTGAAATCCACGTAAGCATTTAGTTTGATGCTTGAATATCGAATATTTTTGTTTTGGTTTTAAACTAAAGATTTATAATAATAAAGCTATATATAATACTATATAATAATAACAAAGCAACTAAAATGAGAGATATCTATAAAAATGATATGCTTGTCAAGTGAGGCGATAAGTTCATTAAGCGTGAATTAAAAGAGTAAATAAAGAATTTGGACCCGTTTAAAAAGATGTTTTCTCACAAAGTTGGTTTATATTGAAAACAAGTCTTTATTTTGGTACGAATTGCTCTATTCAATTTTGATGAATTAATACCCGTTAAAATATCATTTTCTTACAACGTTGGTTTATTTTGAAAACGAAATCTTAAACAAGTATTAATTACTAGATTTGATGTTTGATTATTTCTCCGGATTTTGCCCTTTGAAATATTCAAATATCAAATCTAAATAATCCGGAAATTATTAATCAAAAATTTACTTTTAATCCACATTTAAATCAAAAATCGCTTAATCACTTAACAAGCATATATCTAATCTACTCACTAAGCATGGCAAATATCAAATAAGCTAACATTATATTAAACGAAAAATTAAATCTATACCAATGAATTGAAAAGAGATCGAAAATGGTACCGAAATCGAAGAGCCGCAAAATGGAACCGAAGCTACTTAAACTACTAACTATCAAATGTTACCACTGTTCTCTACATCTGTAACCCATTTCCAATTCAAATAATCAAATTCCTTATCATTTGACACAGCCCAAATCCAGATCCAAAACCAGTCGAGCCTAGAATGTGAGTACAACGAAATTAATAACCAGATTCAACACCAATCAAAATCTAATCGGCCAAATTGCCGAATCAACCAAACAGGGACCAAAATGGAAATGAAATTAGAACAGTAAGCTTTTAAACTAATAAGCTAATGAATAAGCCGATTAGGCTAGTATAGAAATTACTTAAATCTGATGAAAAGACTTTATATAAAACTTAAGAGAGTTAAAACAAGAGATTAAGCTTAAGCTAAACCCAAATCTGAATTTTAATAATCTACTTCTAAAATGTATTAACTAAAACTTTTGTAAAATATAACCTCAAACAAATTTGATTAAAGTAGTTTATATAAAATTACTAAATTGATGTAAAATTCTTTATATAAAACTTAAAGAGAGTTAAACCAAGAGAATAAGCTTAAGCTAAACTTATTATAGCTTATTGCACTCGAATTCTTTTGAAACACTAGAGATTGAATCAAATAAGCTTGTCAAAGCTTTTAGGATTAAATCTAAAGGATTTATAAAGATTTCGAGAGATGAAAATAAGCTGGGTAATAAGCTTAAACGAAAAGCTTATTTGATATAAGCTAAAGAGATAGAATCTGAGACAATAAGCTAAAGAAAACTTTCATTTAATAAACTTGAATCCTATTACAATTAATCCTATAAGCTAATAATAACTTTTACAATAAGATCTATATCCTAAAACTACTAATAAGCAGAAAGAAATAAGCTAAAAATAAGCTAACCTAATTAATCTACTAAAATGTAAAGACTAGATGAAGATAGGGGGAGCGGGTTGTCTATATATAGTGCACAAGGGGTGATATTGTAAAATTGCCTTTAATCAC